>APFE031517103.1:0-13318 GCA_000404065.3 Pinus taeda
ACACAAACAAGGCAAACGATTAAATAGCACCCGAATAACCAGTATTATAAAACATATTTAACATGAAAGTCAAGGAGTACATGAAACAAATAACATGAGATACTTGTTGAGAAAAATGAGCTTGATTGTAGTAATTCAAAAGGAGAAGAACCTTAAAACCTTTGCCTTGACGCTGTACAAGCTCCTCCCAGGGTCCAACAATAAGTCTCCTCTACTTTAACAAGCTTCACTCACTCCCCAATGAAGAAAAGGTATGTAATCTCTCCTCTTAAGCTCAAATAGGAAGTCTTGATTTCACTAGCATTTACCCTCAAACGTTCAGCTTCTAACCTCCCCTGCCACTGACCCAATGCCTCAATTTATAGTGCAATGGAGATCAGTTGCTAGCTCCTCCTTCAAAGGGATAGAGTCCTCCTTCAAAGGGATAGCTCCTCTAAACAAGGGATTAGTTCCTCCTCTCATGGGATGCATGAACCACTTGGAGCGAACAATCCACGTAACAAATCCTTCTAGAAACCTCTAGAATTAACCCAAAGTGAGTTTTTTAAGATAAAAATTGCGCCTTTTGACTTTCATAGGGGTACGCACCCTCCCCTTTACATACAGAGCGTGTAAGTACGCAGATATCTTGAACAAAAGGAGCGGGCCCGCAGGCAAAAGTGAGAGAAAGTGTGGAACCAGAGTTACATTGCTTTTTGATGTCTTTCTCTCATTTCTAAAGCTTGTTTTGAAGAGCTGAGGATTGAGACTTGCTTAGGAAGTTGGTATAGGTAGTGATAGACCCATACCGACTGCAAATAATCAAGGTGACGATATTTTTGTGTAACACACTTTGGTAGGAGTTGGTAGGAGGAGGTGGCTTTGGTCAGCCCTAGACATGGTATTGTATGGAGATGGTGCTCTCTCACTGAGATATTGTACACCAGATCTACTGAGGATAGACTCAATAGTGTTATTCATGTTAGCATGTGAGGAGTTAGGCCGCTTAGGGCTATCTGGGTAGATGAGGAGATATGGCTCACATCGTGGAGTGCTTACCAATAGAATGGTAGTAGAGATGGTGGCCCTGACAGGATGCAAGATGATGCCTATGGACTTAGTCTTAGACCTTGATATCCAATGGTGTATATGGGTATACAACGTTGCACAACAGTATGCAAAGGATCACAGAGGTGTGTAGTGGTGCACAATGGTGTGCAGCGTTGCATCGTGGTGTAGGAGGAACGGTTCACATCTTAGTGCATTCCCTCATAGAGTGAAGGACACATCGATACAGGAGGGGTACCAATTGATCTGGGATGATGCAACAACATGTAGTAGGGTCCAACAGTGCATAGAGATGTGTGATTGGCTACAGTTGTATGCCAGGAGACATGAGGATACATGGTCATATGCGGTGATGTGCAGGGTTGCACTATGGACAGGGAGAGTTATACTAGCAGGGATGTTCCTTGATGAGGATGTTAGGCATGTCATTGGGGTGGAGATACCCAAGTTGGGAGAGTGGATAGGTCATGGGACGAACCGGTAGTGTCCACACAGGTTCTTGATCAAACCCATCGGAACCGATGCATCTTCCACTTGTTGGCACCACATGCAGTTGAGAGGAGGCTTGTTGTGTTCGATCTAAACCCATAGTGTGGATAATAGGACTTGGTGGATTTTCTTGAGACAACGCTATGAGATTCAGTGCCTCAGGGGCACGATATATATTCTACAGTGGAGGAGTTGGGTTGATGTGCAAGTTGACAGCCACATGTTGGGAGATGATGTGATCTTTTGCAGGGGTGGCATATCGCTCATCACTGAGCCTACACTTGGGGATCTGGTCATGGGGGATACATGTGCCACTCTTTCCACATGGGATGTTAGGATCCTGCATGAGCAGAGGACACCATGTATGATTGAGGTAACTTTCCAATGGTTGTTCGGGCTCCAGACATTGTATTGGCACATTATTGAGAGGGTGGATGGCAAACTTAGTGGTGATGGTTGGTAGGAGCAGGATGGATCCACATACACTGAGTCGATTGCGAGTATCAGAAACCCATCTATTGGTTGCATCTAGGGGATAGCTATTTGGCACATGTGGTTTCCAATGGTCATCAGTGCTATGCATTGGCAGGCACAAGGAAGTTTAGCATGCATCAATTTAGTTCATGATATATGGAGCATATATATTGATTGCATGTGGGGACTAGAAATGAAGCACGAATGGATTCCAACAGCTATTAGAGCTATGTCACAGCAGGTCTAGCTATGGGATCCGGGGATTTAGTTGGTTGATAGATCACTTTGTCTCATGATGAGAAGAGTCATGGCAAAGAGTGATCTAGTTCAGTATTGGGATGCCACATGGGTGAGTGAACAAATCTTGCAACACCCATTTTTGCAGTTGCTTGGGGACAAGCAACATCCAGGTGGGGCAGGGTAGGAGGATTGTAATGTCCCTTCTGAATTGTTTTTCCAAGGTGATGAGAAACCATTTTTGGCAATTTTGTTATTTTTTTCTTAATGCAATTTTGATGGAAGAACCTAGGAGAAAGGGGGTCAATCTGCGTTTTAGTGGATTATGGGGGCCACTCACCCACCCAAAATATGCACCCCTTGGGGGCAGCTCGATTTTCCTAAGTGGGGAATCGAAATATTTGATGAGACCCACATGGGGCCCAATGGAGCAAGAATAAATAGAAGGAAGAGAGCATAATTTGGGGCCTTTTGATGATTTGAGAATTTCATTGTTGCTTTGGCTGTTTAGCTAAGCTACAAGTGCTGTTCAGCACAGGAGCTTCCCAAGGAGTGAAGCTCATCCCTCTCTTCGGTGGATTTTGAGTGCCACCCTAGGAGGGTTTTCTTTCCCATTGAAGATAGAGAGAAGATCACCCAACATTGGAGTACGTTTCCTTTTCCAGCAAGGATGCAGTTTTGGAGCAGTTGGGGACGTAGTGGGAGAGACTATGTGTTTGGTGGAGTAGGGGAGTTAGGGAATTTAGTTGGTAAGGTTGCTGGAGGTATTCACATCGAGTTCTCAAGTAGGAGAGAAGATATTACAATAGGAGGGTTAGTCAAATTCCCAGGTTGAGCTGCTGGTCAAAGGGCCTGTGTCATCCTCACTCAAGACTGCGTAGCCACTAGTGGGGTTCACTTGGAAGGAGGCTTAACACGAGGATTGGGGAGCTAGGTTGTGGGGAAATTGTTGGGAGCCTCGTTTTTGGAGGTTTCCTGACTTTGTGGTAGTAAGTTATAGTAGTTCCAGTTTCAGGCAGTGAGTTATAGTATTGGAGGAGGGCCAATCCCCAAGGGTCTGAATTTAGAGGGTCAAAACTAGAGCAAACCCTTTTTGGGTTTTTGACATGGATCATATCCCTCCATTTACAGAATTTTCTGAGCAGTTTTGAGGGGCCAAGTCAGCCAGCAGTGTAGAAAAACTAGGCCAATCCAAGGAGTTGAATTTGGCAGGTCAAAACCAAGGAAACCCTTCGTGGGTTTTTCTAGGTTTTTGGAGAGGAGCACATCACCAAAGTTGCAGAAATTTCTGGGCTGTTTTGAGGGGGTAAATCAGAGCTTGAATTCAACGAGCAGTGTAGTTTTGAGGGGACAACACAACTTTCTAAGAGCAATAGCAGCTGGGAACTTTGTATTTATCACATGAGGCTTGTAGCTTGCCTTGTGCAAGCCAAGGTGCACCTCATCCAACTTTTATTATACTCCAATTTATTTATTAATGAAAAATGTGTCGATTTGGGTGTTGATGAAAATTTTCTATTCATATGTTCTGTACCTCAATAAATTTTTATTGTGAATACTTGCCTTTGTTATCATTGAAAATCTTCTATTAGGATACTATTACACCATCAATGCATGTTTCCATGGATTTTCCTCCACCTCCACCTCATAATACTCATGTGGGGGAGAGTCACTGTGTATAGCCACATGGACTAGAAGTTGATGTAACTTTTTTTTGTTCCTAAGATTTCAACATTTTCTTTTTTTAAGTTACATGCATGGTAATTAATTTGTAGATTAATTTTCATTTTTCTTTATCATTGTGTACACAGACCGATATGCAAAATGCTATCAATGTCATAGTTATGTGGAAACATGAGTGGGATGTTGGGTATAGAGGCATTGGAGATGTTGGTCCATTGATGCATGCCCCAATATTTGGCCACAGGTAGGGGAGCACCAAATTCAGATTCATCAGACCCGCATCCTACCTAAATTGTATTTGGACTTGAGTGAGGTTAGTAGATTCAATATGTAATTAAATATGGTTAAAATAATCTATTTCCATATTGTTTATTTTATACAAATATTGATCTAATTAGTTTCAATTTGAATGTGTCATATTGTAGTTACAATTTATGGATGATTACTTTGCACAACATAACTCACGTGGGAGTTCTAGTGGTACTTAGAGTGTATAGTTTGTATATTTTCAAGCCCATTACACAGGGCACATTCACATGTGATACATACTTTGTATATTTTCGTACATGGATAGTTTATGAATGTACATGAACATTAATTCAGTGTATAGATGCGTATTATTTCAATTTATGGATCTATTAGTTATTTCACTAGTTTAATTTTTTTTCTATATAGTATAATTGTTATTAAAAAATATATAATTTTTATTTCTAGTTTCATAGATTAAGAAAATAAGTACAATTTTACTATGATGCAAGTCACTTTGATAATTAAAATTGTAATGCCCTTAATAATAATAATAATAATAATAAATAATAAATAAAATAGTAAATAATAACTTGAAATAAATATAATATATATATATATATAATATATATATATATATATATATATATATATATATAGTAAGAAATAAGTAAAGTTAACAAAAATAAAAAGAAATAAAATAAGAAAGAGTTAAATTAAGTAAAATTTAAAAATAAATGAATAAAAGCTGGCATGTTGACATATGGAATGCGTGCATGAGGGTCCCATTTCCATTTTTGGAATCGTTTAGTCTATTTAATGGACAATGAGGAGGATGTGATTCATCCATTCCTTTATCCATTCTCTTGGGAGAAAAGTGTTGTGAGACAGATGATTCCTTGATAGTAGTATGTTGATTGAGGGCTTGGTGGTGGCCAATTGTAGAAAGATTATGTGCAACTGAGCCTACGGTTAGGTAGAGATTCATCCCCAAAACTTTGTTACGGTTAGCGAGATTCAAATATCATTCAACTATGAAATCACAGGTAAGGAATATCATCGCTACATGTAAGTTATCTCTGCTCATGTTTTTCAAAATTCTATGCTAATTAGTTGAATAGTAGTGTGTTGATTATAAATCATATAGTTGATCTAATTAGTCGCGTATTTTAATTTTGAGCTTGTTACATATGGTATCAAAGCGCAGGCTCAAACTTTCAAAGCCTATAAAAATTAAAATTTCAAATCTAATATTATCGTGAAAACTATTGTTCCATGTCTATAATGAAATCTATTATTAAACTTTAATATCGATTTTTGGATCTGAAAAAAAGATTTAAAGTAAATCACATAATTTTGTTAAATCTAATCTAAAAATATTGAAATGTTTAGATCAAACTCCACTTACGCCATTTCAAAATTTATACAATTAAATTTTTCTCATGTCTAATTCTGGTGGAGTGACTAATGAAAACTCGATGCAATGGATTTGTGGTGATTAATGAAATACCCTTTCGCATTGGGATACAATTAGGTTTTCGTGAGTTGGGGGAGTAAACAAATAAGCTTTTCTTGGTTTAAGAGGAGAAATTTCTTTTTAATATTCATATTAAAATATATTTCGGTGAGATGGCAAGGAAATATTTTCTCATTGCTTTGATCACATGAAGGGAAAGTCGATTTGGTTGACGTGGAATTTTTTTAACTAGATAATGGAAAAAAGAGGTTCCTTATGCGGAGAAGGTGTCATGGTGGTAGTACATTCCATATCATTAGCATTCCCAACTAATAGTTCGTTAACATTCATTATGAATTACTTAACAATGAATTTCATAAAATTAAAGAATCTCATCCAAGTTTATGGATAAAATATTAAAAGTGAGTTGTAAGTAAAATTGATTTAGCCTTATGTAAAACATAAAGTGCATGGTATGTTTGTAAAGGTCGATACCATAGTTTCAGGTAAGTAGTAAAGGTTAAGTTGGAGTTAAGATGTGTGAAATTTTATTGATCCATGTTGTGGACGTAACTTACAAGAAGCTTTAGATTGTTTTATGTATTGAGAAGTAGGAAATGATTTTCATCTCTTTTTTAGTTAAGAAAATTTGTACAACCCTATTATATTGGATTTAACATTATGCAATATTAACATTATGATTTAACATTATGCAATATTAACATTATGGATTTAATATTATGCAATATTATCATTATGGATTTAACGAAGCGTTTATATATACATGTATTTATAAGATCACATAAAGTGGTTGTCTTATTTTTCTATGATAATTTATTGTTTAGAGGGGATGCAATGACTGATACATAACCAACATAGAAGCCAAGTACATACATGCTCATCCTAGCAGTACAACACCCACACGTATGGTCAGTCTGACCATCCTATCATGCCTCATTCCTTGGATGAACAGGAGAAGGAGAATTACAGTTCAAGGGTTGGACCATCATGTAGAGGTGGGCAGTTAGAGGATGAGACCTGAAGGAAATTTTGTTGGTGGAGACCTAGTTTTAGAAATCAGGAGACATATGAGGAGGCTGAATATGAGGTTGAGGGCACACAGGGTTTTGAGGAGCACGCAGATGCACATATCATGACACAGGAGCCACCCTTGTGGGAGTTTCCTTTGGTAGACTTGATTAACACATTGGTGGAGATAGTTGGGCACACACGCATAGGACCATCCATTAACGAGGTGCCAATAGGCACAAAGGTACCGAGAGCTGTAACAGAGTTCCTAGATGATAGCTACATCCAACAACATGGAGAGCACCATGAGAAGCGTGAGCTAGATCATGATGTTATGCTTGAGGAGGTACATGTGGTGGGGTAACTCGAGACTCTGGTTGAGCCCATGATGGAGGAGGATGGGAAGTCATCTTTTTGGTTTTCCATCAATGGGGAGCAGATAGATGCGTAGACATCTAGCAGAGATTCAATACTTACATTTAGTAGCTTTCTTCAGGCTTACATAGATGGGGACTGCAGTATTGTTAGGTTACCTATGCACATTGGAGGGAGAGTGCCTAAGTTACCTAGACAGATTGTATATGTTGTTTGAACTAGTGTGAGGAGGCGACATGAGTTGTGTAGGGAGAAACACTTGCATGATGGATTTGCTACATATTCGGGGACTCTTGCATTTGATCCCTCTCATGGGGTTGGGTGGCAAGCAGTATTGATTTGGTATCTGATAGAGCTAACTAGGTTTTTGGATACATCTATGGTCAAGGGCATAATTCAACATGGGTCGGGGTTTGCCAGAGGGGCTCGAGGGTTGGATCATCGTTGGGATCCAGGTGGGACTCCCCATCACTCCATGGGTTGGGTTAGTAATGCTGTTAGCAGGATGGTGGATCTGGTGATTGTATTCACCCCCATTTTCATATTCCCATCAGAGTTGGGGATAACACCAGTGACAGGTTGGGCTTACAGGGGCATAGAAAGATTTCATGAGTTGTCATGGCATGTTGGGTGTACATGGGATTTTAGGATGGTTAGCCTACTCTGGTAGGAGTTGGTAGGAGAAGGTGGCTTTGGTCGGCCCTAGACATGGTATTGTTTGGAGACGGTGCTCTCTCACTGAGATATTGTACACCAGATCTACTGAGGATAGACTCAATAGTGTTATTCATGTTGGGATGTGAGGCGTTAGGCCGCTTAGGGCTATCTGGGTAGATGAGGAGATATAGCTCACATCGTGGAGTGCTTACCAGTAGAATGGTAGTAGAGATGGTGACCCTGACAGGATGCAAGATGATGCCTATGGACTTAGTCTTAGACCTTGATATCCAGCGGTTTATATGGGTATACAACGTTTCACAATAGTATGCAGAGGAGCACGAAGGTGTGTAGTGGTGCACAATGGTGTGCAGGGTTGCATCGTGGTGTAGGAGGAACGATTCACATCTTAGTGCATTCCCTCATAGAGTGAAGGACACATCGATACAGGAGGGGTACCAATTAATCCGGGATGATGCAACAAAATGTAGTAGGGTCCAACAGTGCATAGAGATGTGTGATTGGGTACAGTTGTATGCCAGGAGACATGAGGATACATGGTCATATGCAGTGGTGTGCGGCGTTGCACTATGGACAGGGAGATTTCTATTAGCAGGGATGTTCCTTGACGAGGATGTCAGGCATGTCATTGGTGTGGAGATACCGAAGTTGGGAGAGTGGATAGGTCATGGGACGAACCGGTAGTGTCCACACGGGTTCTTGATCATACCCATCGGAACCGATCCATCTTCCACTCGTTGGCACCACATGCAGTTGAGAGGAGGCTTGTTGTGTTCGATCTAAACCCATACTGTGGATAGCAGGACTTGGTGGATTTTCTTGAGACAACACTATGAGATTCAGTGCCTCAGGGGCACGATATATATTCTGCAGTGGAGGAGTTGGGTTGATGTGCAAGTTGACAGCCACATGTTGGGAGATGATGTGATCTTTTGCAGGGGTGGCATATCGCTCATCACTGAGCCTACACTTGGGGATCTGGTCATGGGGGATACATGTGCTACTCTTTCCACATGGCATGTTAGGATCCTGCATGAGCATAGGACACCATCAATGATTGAGGTAACTTTCCAGTGGTTGTTTGGGCTCCAAACATTGTATTGGCACATTATTGAGAGGGTGGATGGAAAACTTAGTGGTGATGGTTGGCAGGAGCAGGATGGATCCACATACACTGAGTCGATTGCGAGTATCAGAAACCATCTATTGGCTGCATTCAGGGGATAGCTATTTGGCACATGTGGTTTCCAATGGTCATCAATACTATGCATTGGCAGGCACAAGGAAGTTTAGCATGCATCAATTTAGTTCATGATATATGGAGCATATATATTGATTGCATGTGGGGACTAGAAATGAAGCACGAATGGATTCCAACAACTATTAGAGCTATGTCACAGCAGGTCTAGCTATGGGATCCGGGGATTTAGTTGGTTGATAGATCACTTTGTCTCATGATGAGAAGAGTCATGGCAAAGAGTGATCTAGTTCAGTCTTGGGATGCCACATGGGAGAGTGAACAAATCTTGCAACACCCGTTTTTGCAGTTTCTTGGGGACAAGCAACACCCGGGGGGGGCCAGGGTAGGAGGATTGTAATGTCCCTTCTGAATTATTTTTCCAAGGTTAGGAGAAACCATTTTTGGCAATTTTGTTATTTTTTGCTTAATGCAATTTTGATGGAAGAACCTAGGAGAAAGGGGGTT
The DNA here is from genome assembly GCA_000404065.3 of Pinus taeda. NCBI lineage: Eukaryota > Viridiplantae > Streptophyta > Pinopsida > Pinales > Pinaceae > Pinus > Pinus taeda. The sequence goes on from APFE031517103.1 coordinate 9,420, forward strand.
GATCTTCCTTTTAGTGCATTGTGGGGGCCACTCACCCACCCAAAATATGCACCCCTTGGAGGCAGCTCGATTTTCCTAAGTGGGGAATCAAAATATTTGATGAGACCCACATGGGGCCCAAAGGAGCAAGAATAAATAGAAGGAAGTGAGCATAATTTGGGGCCTTCTGGTGATTTGAGAATTTCATTGTTGCTTTGGTTGTTTAGCTAAGCTACAAGTGTTGTTCAGCACAGGAGCTTCCCAAGGAGTGAAGCTCATCCCTCTCTTTGGTGAATTTTGAGTGCCACCCTAGGAGGGTTTTCTTTCGCATTGAAGATAGAGAGAAGATCACCTAGCATTGGAGTATGTTTCCTTTTCCAACAAGGATGCAGTTTTGGAGCAGCTGGGGACGCAGTGGGAGAGACTATGTGTTTGGTGGAGTAGGGGAGTTAGGGAATTTAGCTGGGAAGGTTGTTGGAGGTATTCACATCGAGTTTCCATGTAGGAGAGAAGATATTAAGTAGGAGGGCCAGTCAAATACCCAGGTTGAGCTGCTGGTCAAAGGGCCTGCGTCATCCTCACTCAAGACTGTGTAGTCACTAGTGGGGGTCACTTGGAAGGAGGCTTAACACGAGGATTGGGGAGCTAGGTTGTGGGGAAATTGTTGGGAGCCTGGTTTTGGGAGGTTTCCTGACTTTGTGGTAGTAAGTTACAGTAGTTCCAGTTACAGGCAGTGAGTTATAGTATTGGAGGAGGGCCAATCTCCAAGGGGCTGAATTTAGAGGGTCAAAACTAGAGAAAACCCTTTCTAGGTTTTTGACATGGATCATATCCCTCCATTTACAGAATTTTTTGGGCAGTTTTGAGGGGCCAAGTCAGCTAGTAGTGTAGAAAAACTAGGCCAATCCAAGGAGTTGAATTTGGTAGGTCAAAACCAAGGAAACCCTTCGTGAGTTTTTCTAGGTTTTTGGAGAGGAGCACATCACCAAAGTTGCAGAAATTTTTGGGTTGTTTTGAGGGGGTAAATCAGAGCTTGAATTCAACGAGCAGTGTAGTTTTGAGGGGACAACACAACTTTCTAGGAGCAAGAAATTCACAACAGATAGGAACTTTGTATTTATCACATGAGGCTTGTAGCTTGCCTTGTGCAAGCCAAGGTGCACCTCATCCAACTTTTATTGTACTCCAATTTATTTATTAATGAAAAATGTGCCGATTTGAGTGTTGATGAAAATTTTCTATTCATATGTTTCGTACCTCAATAAAATTTTATTGTGAATGTTATTACTTGCCTTTGTTATCATTGAAAATCTTCTATGAGGATACTATTACACCATCAACGCATGTTTCCATGGATTTTCCTCCACCTCCACCTCATAATACTCATGTGGGGGAGAGTCACTGTGTATAGCCACATGGACTAGAAGTTGATGTAAACTTTTTTGTTCCTAAGATTTCAACATTTTCTTTTTTTAAGTTACATGCATGGTAATTAATTTGTAGACTAATTTTCATTTTTCTTTGTCATTGTGTACACAGACACATATGAAAAATGCTATCAATGTCATAGTTATGTGGACACATGAGTGGGATGTTAGGTATAAAGGCATTGGAGATGTTTGTTCATCGATGCATGCCCCAATATTTGGCCACAGGCAGGGGAGCACCAAATTCAGATTCATCAGACCCTCATCCTACCTAAATTGCATTTGGACTTGAGTGAGGTTAGTAGATTCAATATGTAATTAAATATGGTTAAAATCATTTATTTCCATATTGTTTATTTTATACAAATAATGATCTAATTAGTTTCAATTTGAATGTGTCATATTGCAGTTACAGTTTATGGATGATTACTTTGCACAACATAACTCACGTGGGAGTTCTAGTGGTACTTAGAGTGTATAGTTTGTATATTTTCAAGCCCATTGCACGGGGCACATTCAAATGTGATACATACTTTGTATATTTTCATACATGGATAGTTTATGAATGTACATGAACATTAATTCAGTGTATAGATGCGTATTATTTCAATTTATGGATCTATTAATTATTTCGCTAGTTTAATTTTTTCTATATAGTATAATTGTTATTAAAAAGTATATAATTTTTATTTCTAGTTTCATAGATTAAGAAAATAAGTACAATGTTACTATGATGGAAGTCACTTTGATAATTAAAATTGTAATGCCCGCCCTAATAATTATAATAATAATAAGTAAATACATATAAATATGAAGATAATATAATATAATAATAATAATGAAATAGTAAATAATAACTTAGAAATATATATATATATATATATATATATATATAGTAAGAATAAGTAAAGTTAACAAAAAATAAAAAGAAATAAAATAAGAAAGAGTTAAATTAAGTAAAATTTAAAAATAAATGAATAAAAGCTGGCATGTTGACATATGGAATGCGTGCATGCGGGTCCCATTTCCATTTTTGGAATCGTTTAGTCTATTTAATGGAAAATGAGGAGGATGAGATTCATCTATTCCTTTATCTATTCTCTTGGGAGAAAAGTGTTGTGAGACAAATGATTCCCTGACAGTAGTATGTTGATTGAGGGCTTGGAGGTGGCCAATTGTAGAAAGATTATGTGCAACTGAGCCTACGGTTAGGTAGAGAGTCATCCACAAAACTTTGTTGTGGTTAGCGAAATTCAAATATCATTCAACTCTGAAATCACAAGTAAGGAATATCATCGCTACATGTAAGTTGTCTCTGCTCATGTTTTTCAAAATTCTATGCTAATTAGTTGAATAGTTGTGCGTTGATTATAAATCATATAAGTGATCTAATTAGTCGCGTATTTTAATTTTGTGCTTGTTACATATGGTATCAAAGCTCAGGCTCAAAATTTTAAGGCCTATAAAAATTAAAATTTCAAATCTAATATTATCGTGAAAACTATTGTTCCATGTCTATAATGAAATCTATTATTAAACTTTAATATCAATTTTTGGATCTGAAAAATAGATTTAAAGTAAATCACATAATTTTGTTAAATTTAATCTAAAAATATTGGAATGTTTAGATCAAACTTCACTTACGCCATTTCAAAAATTATATGATTAAATTTTTCTCATGTCCAATTCTGGTGGAGTGACTAATGAAAACTCGATGCGATGGATTTGCGTTGATTACTGAAATACCCTTTCACATTGGGATACAATTAGGTTTTTGTGAGTTGGGGGAGTAAACAAATAAGTTTTTCTTGAGTTAAGAGGAGAAATTTCTTTTTAATATTCATATTAACATATATTTCGGTGAGATGGCAAGGAAATATTTTCTCATTGCCTAGATCACATGAAGGGAAAGTCGATTTGGTTGACATGGAATTTTTTTAACTAGATAATGGAAAAAAAAAGGTTCCTTATGCGGAGAAGGTGTCATGGTGGTAGTACATTCCATATCGTTAACATTCCCAACTAATAGTTCGTTAACATTCATTATGAATTACTTAACAATGAATTCCATAGAATTAAAGAATCTCATCCAAGTTTATGGATAAAATATTAAAAGTGAGTTGTAAGTAAAATTGATTTAGCCTTGAGTAAAACATAAAGTGCATGGTATGTTTGTAAAGTTCGATATCATAGTTTCAGGTAAGTAGTAAAGGTTAAGTTGGAGTTAAGATGTGTGAAATTTTATTGATCCATGTTGTGGACGTAACTTATGAGGAGCTTTAAATTATTTTATGTAATGAGAAGTAGGAAATGATTTTCATCTCTTTTTTAGTTAAGAAAATTTGTACAACCCTATTATATTGGATTTAACATTATGCAATATTAACATTTGTTGGGTTGTGTTATATTCTTTCCACATAGTTAACAAGGGGTTTGAGGGGTACCCGTAACCCCACTTTATGGGGTCCGGGGCAGCGCCCCGGAAAATTTTGG
>APFE031517106.1:0-15387 GCA_000404065.3 Pinus taeda
ACTGGCTGTTCAAGGTGGACGTAGCCCAAACTGGGTGAACCACGTATATCTGTGTCTCTCTTGTTTTGTGCGTTTTTTGTGTTTATATTTCTGCATTATTTCATGTGTTCCATTGCTCCGTAATATATAATTTTCTAACAAGATCAACCCCAAAGGGAATCTTTTAAAGCTCGTCGGCGAGACTAGCAGGCCTAACGCCAAGGGCGTCGAGGAGAATTGCTTGTGTGACCTCCCGATTGGGGAGGTACTTAACAACAGGGACTCAAATATTTGAGCTAATCCTTGGGGCTTGGACATGAACATTAGTTGTTTTCAATTCTAGTGAATATAATTGATCTGTGGGAACAAATTTTGAACTCTTCTATGAATCATAGGAAACTACACTCAATCATTCCCAACAAAGAAAAAATGCTATACCGAATTTATTATTTCACACAACCTTTACATTTAAACTTTATCTATAAAGCAAAATATTTTAGAGGTAGAAATTTAGAAGGAAGCATTAGAATCTCCTATTGAGTCCATCTAGTTGTACTACCATCTTAGATCACAAATTCCTCTTTCATTTAGTCAAAGTAGAGTATCATTCCTTAAGACATCAAAATCCATTATATGTACTTAGAAAGAAGTAATTAGAAAGAAGTTTAGAATATGAATATAAAAAACCTCATGATGGTCATTTTTATGAGTGGTATTGAATGTAGAAGACTCTTTCTCGCTTTGCCATGCCAATTAATTCATTTTAGATTCAACTAGATTTTTTGTGTAGCAAATATATCTTTATAGAAAAACATTTTGAGGGAAATTACAAATGCATTTATTCTTTTCAAATTAGTTTTCGTATCATGAATATGGTCTTAATTTCAATTATGTGTGTCAATGTTTCTATATAAATAGTTTCATCTCGTAGAATTTAGTTAATTTATAGCTTCTACCTTCTCATGCCAACTTATTTAATTCAATTTTAATTCAACTCGGCATACAATATTAGAGCTAAACAAAACCATTAAAGTCATTATGCCTTCATCTTGAAAGATTCAAAATAGATAGTGTTGATCCATAACATGCACTTGGGATGGATTCCCTTTGGACCCTTTGTGGGTGACTAATGAACCCCAAGATTGCATATTCATATTTAAAACAATGTATTTATAATATATTAAATTATATAATTCAATATTATTTTTATCATTTTCAATCACAATTGGATATAGACATGTTTTACCCATTTATTTGTGTTTCTTACATATCCAAGCTCGCAAATAGTTTAGTTGTTGTACTATATTAATGCAAAAATCTAATTAATATTCTACTTTTGTGCTATTCATTACTAAATTTAGTTAGTTCATTTTTATGATGTGTTTCTTATGATATGCTTTATTTTAATGAAACATAGAAAAAAAATTGATATTGTATATTAAAATGAGATAAATTTGAGTGCCAATGGAAAACAAAGTGGGCCTAATAATACCCACCTAGCATATAATTTAAACTAAAGAAAGCATTAAGATATGATATGATATTGGGTAAACCTAAAATAATGTTGGTATAATAAATACCCATAGTCCAAGTTTCTATTCTCCATTTCTTAGGTTAAGTAAGAGATGCTTCATGTTATATCATTTGTACATCATTTCTACTCTATCAAAGAGAGGAAAATTAACTTGGGTGTTTAGTGACTTTCATTAAATTCACTCACCAAAAATGATCGTTTATAGTATGGAATTTGAACTTTGGTACTCACATATGATTATACACTAGAAGGTTCCTGGAACTATTCACCCATTCTTGACCCACCTTATGATTATATGGTAGCTCTCAAATTATACATCACCTTCCAAGAGCTAGTTTCGCCCTGGTATAGACATGGGACACCATTGAGATGTTTAACATTATGGTGAGTTCTTTGATTCCTTGTTACTCCATTGGTATCATACCCTTGGTTGCTAGTTTGCCTCTTTTCTTTCCATTCGGTCATGTTTTTGGTGCATTTCCTAAGTTCACTAAACCATTTGAGGGCACAAACCCTTAATATGGGTCCATCGTTACTTAGGATGCCTTAAATAAGGTTCGTATCTATTTAAATCTATTTGGAATTTGTTATTTAATGGTAAATTTTAGTCAAATATCCAACATTTATTTATTTCTTCCTATTGATCATACCATAAATTTCCTTTAAATTGTATCATGAATGTGAATTAGCAAGTCAGATAATAGAGGGACATTTTGGGCCTAAATGATCTGCAATATCATTGTAACCAAATCGACAATGTGTAACCAAAATACATAACACACTACTTTTATAGGATTCTGACACTTGTTGGAACATGAAAATGTTTCAAGTGAACTTCACAAGTTCACCTAGTTATTAAGTTAAAGGTTCTAATTAGAAATTTATGTTAGGATATTTAGACACTTAGGAGTTATTTATGCTCAACTTGGTCTAATGTGTCTATTAGGTAGAATCATGTTTCTTTAGTATGAATTATTTGCATCATAATTTGATGCCCATGATGTATTCTAGACATAAAGTAATCTAATGGCTTACATTCTCCTTGATATTAATGACTATTGATCCATGACTTAAAACCCAATCGGTCCATGATGTCGATTTAAAGAGCATGGGGGGTCTCTGTTAATAATGATTTCATGAGAAATATCTTATGTAAAGTTCTTTCCTTTTTCATTAGTTCAATTTTCTCTAGTGGCCACACTGACTGGGGATGTGGAGTATTTCCCTCTTTGAGGGTTTCAACCACATAAAGATACTAGAGCTATGATATTTGATCTAGTTGTGTGAGTAGTTATCGAAGGTGTTTGTATTATATGGAATGAATTATCATCCTGAACATGTATCATAGCATGTTCAAAGAGCTACTCTTTTTGTTGATCGATATCCTGAGCTTGTGTTGCCATTTATAATATTGATTATTTCCATACATTTTTTTCCTAAACAATTTATTCCATTATGTCTAGAGAATTGGTTTTAGTTAATAACACCTTTCCTTTCATAAAAAAAGGTTTCTCTTTTCCATTTTTCTGTTTATATTCTTAGTTTGATACTGTTTATAATTTACATTTTCCCTTTTCCCTACACTCTATAAAATCTTGGCAAATTAGAAGCAGTGTTGAAAATATTTTTCTTAACTAGATATTCTCTTTGTAGTGTGCTCTATGTGATCTCAAAAAATAAAAAAATAAAGGGAAAACTTGTATTTTTAGGCAAGTTAATTGATATTTAACCCCATTGTTGTTGAGAATTAGATTTTTTTATTTGTTTTTAACAAAAAATTGTTTGATTTTGGATAAGTATTTTTTTTTTTGTAAGCATGCACTCTGAGGCAAAGTTCCAACAACACCAACACCAACAATCCTATCCTCCACTACCATTAGTTTGTGTTTTGCACTATCTCACTTGGTTAAAAGTTAGTTTATATACTAAGAGGTCTTGAATTCAAATCTATTTTTATGTTACATTTTACAATTCTTGTAAGTTATTTTATAACTTTATTGTAACGTGCATTTTCTTATATATCTATATATATATATATATATAATATATATATATATATATATATATAATATAAAAATATATATATATGTATGTATGTATGTATGTAGTATGTATGTATGTATGTATGGTATGTATGTATGTATGTATGTATGTATGTATGTATGTATGTATGTATGTATGTATGTATGTATGTATGTATGTATGTATGTATGTATGTATGTATGTATGTATATGTATATTACATGAAACTTTCATTTATAAAGTAACTTCATTGTAAAAGTGTTTATCACTTGTTTTATAAAAGTAGGTGACTTCATAAAGTAATGTATTTGTATAAGTAAGCTTATAGGTAAAGTTAGTGAGGGTTTTTTATTATTAAATTTTCACATCATCTACAACCATACATGTGAACTTTTACTTACCATTTGGTTATTTGTTATCATTATTTCCTTTTTTTTAATGGCATAACCTTCACTAGCCAAAAAACATGTAGCCATATGGCTTCATTGTTTTCACCTGATTTGATTGATAGTTGTCTTCAACATGAATTTGTATTTTGTGTAATTACTGTATGAATAATATATTCCATGGACAATGCATTTTTCCATAAATGGTTTACTTTTGAAAATTGATAAGTAGGGTTTATGATTAGGAGTTAACTAAAATAGACAAAAAAATCCATAAAAATAGTCCAACAATGCTATTAAAATTGTAATTTTTGTGTATGTGACATAGTATGCAAGGTAGGGGTGGTGTTCTAATGGTTTCTTATTCTAGTTGTTATTCCTAATCCTGGATCAGGTTCATGATACCCTAATCCAACTCATGATCTAACTTAGAAGAGAAATTCTAAGCCAAATCCCTCTCCTACACCCAAAAAGAGCTCTCGAGTAGCAACTTCCCCATAGGGTAGGATTTCCCAAGATTAAATTTTTGCTACCACAATGTTCTTAAAACTTCAATTTTTCAGTGTGACATAGAATGAACAAACTCAATTTTGGCCAAACAACAAAAGAAAATATTGATTATAATTTATTTCTCACATTTTGTAGAGAATAATATTTTGGCCATTTGGAAGAGGCAGACAAGTTCTTGGAATAATAGAAAGGAAAATGTATTATTGATATGCCGTGTCCATCACTAATAAATCTCCCCACAAGAAAATTACATCTCTCCAACTCTCTTTCCAGAATTTGTATGGTCCTGTATGGGGTGTCTCCAAACCAAATGCCAACAACTTGTATTTATTTCCTAAATGGTTCAAGTGTCTCTCTCTTGGCCGAAGTTTGGATTTTGTGTACATCCATGTTGGTCCTCTAGTAATCATTTCCATAGTTTACTATCAGATGAATTGATAAACTATATTGATTGTTAGGGAGATGGAAAGTTCCAAGGCAAAAGAATGATCAGTGATGGGTCAATTGTAGCTCATCTATATGAATAAGTGGCACTAATTCCTACTGCACATGTTGATGGAAGATGAGTTTATTTTTGGGTAAAGCTTGGATCTCTGAGCTGTCTCACATTTCAATATTTCAATATAGTTTGTTTTGCTATATGCTCATAAACTCATGGAGAAATTGAGCTCTCGACACCATTCTTTAATAAAGAATTCTATGTGGTGAGAAAACTCGTACCGTGGAAGAATGGATTTATGTATGCAGAATTGACCCATTGGTAGGGTCTTAATTTTGTTCATGGTAAATGGCAATCATAAAAATTTACTTATTTTTTCTCTACTACTCTTTCCTTTGCTGAGTTCCATTTGCAACATGTGGTGCAATTACTTGTTTATAATCCTTGAATCATATCAGATTATGGTATCTCTAAAAAAATACATCTCTATAAACCTATAATAACTTGTTATATTTTATTCTTTTAATTATTAAACAATCAGAACTCAAATTCAAATGTTAAGCTTTACTAACTTCTTTTTGAGTGAAATTATTTCTATAATATGTTATTAACTTTATGTTATTCATCTTGTTTTTACAATTATATGAATATGCCAAGAGTTTTAAGAGTTTTGGTGTTTGGAATCCATTTGCAGCAGTCCCACCCATGTTTGTTAAATATCTTCCAACTTATTACTTTACTTAAAACACAAACCTAAAAATGATTTGATTATAAAATTTATTAAATAAAAATTTGTAAAGAAAAACATTAAACAAAATAAGGAATGAGATATTACATGGTATCTGCATTTTCTATCAGATTTGCAAAACTAGTAGAATGTATATAAAAGCTTCCGATTTTGAGATTAGACTTTAGACCTATTCTCTATAACTTTATAAGACTAATAAAATGTATATTAAAACTTAAATTTTAAAAATTAAACTTTATCACTAATATTTTCATTCATTCATATATATATAATCAATTAGAATTTTAAAATTAAATTTGTTATTTTTTTTAATTTACAAAATTTTAACTTTAATTACATACATTTAAATTTGTTCTTTAATTTTACGGGTTTTGAAATAGGTAATATTTTGTATATTAATAGAAACACTCATAGTGCCAATCTTATAGGCAACAGTAGTTAGTTTATATTCTGTTTGTGTGGAAAAATTAAATATTCAATAAATATTCAGGTTTGTGTAGAAAAACTAACTTCGTTATCTTCCTTGTTTTTCTTGAAAATTTAAGATTTACTCATTAATAGTACTGTGAGGAATGTTGGAAGTACTACACACCTACATGCGGACTCTTAGTTAGAGCATGAGACTACATGCAAGATTCATTATGCATGATTTACTCCTTGATTTTCTCCTTCTTTAACTCTGCAACTGGTTAGTTCTTCTGCATGATTTACTCCCTGATTTTCTCCTTCTTTCACTCCGCAATTGGCTAGTTCTCTCCGGAACTTGTTGTAAGTGTTGAGTCTTCTCATTGATCACCACTATGGTGCATTACCTTAGGATCTTCACCCAGTAATGCTATATCATGAGCATTGTAACATATTTTCTAAGAATCATTCTTTTGTTCTTTCAATTTTCTTTTAGTGTTTTTCCTCTGCAAAGTTGTGTGTTCAACGTTTACTAGCTAGATTCATATGTGCAAGTTTTCTAACACGTTTACATGGTATCAGAGCCCATAGGTTGCTAGATAAAAGGTGCACCAATACTTTATTTTGCAGGTATTACAGCTTGGAGATCGAAGATCGACAGAAAATGGAGTTTCCCAAAGCATCGATCCTAACACCGTACAACTATCATGAATGGAAGGACCAAATGGCTTGATACCTTCATCAAAAAGGGTTGTACAGGATTACCATGGCTGCGGAAGTGGAACCCACTTCAGCCATAGAGAAATCCAAGGACCTCAACCGTATGGATGAGGCCCACGAATCCATATGCATGTGCATCTCTCTAGAGTTGCAGTTTCATCTATTTGCCTGCAATACTCCCAATGCGATTTGGAAAAAGGTTGAAGAAGTCTACGAGAAACATGATAAGATGAAAGGACATCTACTCGAAGTGGAGCTGATGTCATTGGATCCACGAAACTATGATAGAATTCAAGACGCCTTCACCAAATATAATGATCTATTGTTGCAAATCAAGGGTTGTGTAATTGACAAATACAAGGAGGAGAGTCGCCAGGTTCTCTCTATTATGTCAAAGCTCGGACCGGAATACTCCGTCTTTGTGTCTACATTTCATTCAGTAAGGCTCGCAACATGAAAATCCTACACTATGCCTTCTCTCAAAGAGTTCATGGAGTCCCTTACTTTTGAGCAAGATAAACTCATTGGCATGGGGGAAAATCAAACCTCCAAAAGCGCATGCACTTGCTGTGCATGATGGCAGCCACAATAAAAATCACAGATCTGATTCAAGTTAGAAAAATTAATAGCAAAATGACAAGGGAAAAGCACATTTCCATCCAAAGAAGGAAGGGTACACCAAGCCCTTTAATGACTCCTCCAGCTCAAGAAATGAGAAAGGGAAGAAAGGAAACAGATGCACCTACTGTCAAAGAGGATTCCATTCTAAATCCTCTTGCATGAAGAAACAAATTGACCTAATGGCAGAAATCCTTTAGAAGCACAACCTTGGCGACCACATCCCTCAGGGCACCAAGAAGAAAATTGAGGATCTGCCACGCGGGAAAGGTAACAATTTTCTTGCTTTAGTTCCAATTAATTCTTCCCCTAATCCATGGGTTATAGATTCTGGTGCATCACATCATATGGTTACTGCAAAGGAAGTCTATTCCTCTTTGGATGCATGCAAAGGACCTCCCATCCTCATGGGAGATGACTCACCTATTGAGGTCATCGAAAAAGGTAGAGTGGAACTTTTACACGGAAGCTTTGAAGATGTGCTTCATGTTCTAAAACTTTTGGTAAACCTGCTTTCAGTTTATCAAATCACTCATTCCGACACCGGAAAGAGAGTGGAATTCACTCCAGATGCAGTGAACATATATGACCTACATAGCAGCTCCAAAATTGCAACTGGTGAGGTAAACAATGGAGCCAGACTGTATACATTTTCTGAATTTATTGAATATGAATCCTCCTTATTGCTCACACATGCTGATGATTGTAGTAGGCTTTGGCATGAGAGGTTTGGTCACCTAAATTATAGGTATATGCTGCAGCTAAGCAAGCATGAGATGGTGGAAGGCTTTCCAAATATCAATTTCTCCAAAGGAGTTTGTGAAGGGTGTGTCCTTGGCAAACATCCTAGAGAAAAGTTTGACACTGGCAAGACTCACAGAGCATCCTCTCCTCTAGATCTGATCCATAGTGATCTCATGGGGCCTTTTCCTCATCCTTCCATAAACAAATCAAGGTATGTGCTTACATTTATTGATGATTTCTCATGGTATACTTGGGTGTATCTTCTCAGCAACAAATCAGAAGTTTTTGCGCACTTTGAAGATTTCAAAGCACTAGTTGAGACACAGTTAGAGAGAAATATCAAAGCCCTTCGTATAGACAATGGGGGGGAATATGTTAACGCAACACTTTAGAACCATTACCTTCAATCCAGCATACAGTGGCAATACACAATTCCATACACTCTATAGTAGAACAGAGTTGCTGAGAGAAAGAACCGATCTCTCAAAGAGATGGCTTCCTACATGTTGCATGCTAAGTCACTGCCTCATAAGCTATGGGCTGAAGCACTTAATTGTGCTAACTACATCCATAACATATCTCCTCATAGGTCTATCAAGGATCAGACCCCCTTTGAGGCTTGGAGCGACACTAAACCAGAGGTCACCCACTTCCGTGTTTTCGGCTCCCGAGCATGGGCCAGAATCCCCTCTGAAAAGAGGAAAGCTCTTGATCCATAGAGCATTGAGTGCATCTTTGTTGGATACCCTGATGGTGTGGAGGGATACCGACTCCTGATTTCCTCTACGGACAAGCTCATCATTGAGTGAAGTGTCAAATTTGAGGAAAGTCTTTCGCATGCACCTCAATTGCCGCATGCAGACACCTTTTATCTACCTCATGTCTGAGATGATGACTCAGTACACTCAGATGTAGATACAGAGCATGCAGATTCCATGGTAGAGCATGCAGATGTAGAGACAGAGTCTTCAGATACAAATATAGTGCATGCATATGATGATCCACATCCAAGCCCAGATTGGGCTTCCAGTAGTGAATCAAATTCCCCTGTCATAAATCAGAGAAAAAGGAGCTTACGTAAGATATATGCACAAGATCACCCAGCTGCTATAAATGGTCTTGTGGGGGATAATTCTGATCTGCAGAGGACTAGCTCAGAGTTTATTGAGCCTCCTCTTGCCCTCACTGCCACTGAACCATTGCCATCCTGGCATTGTCATTTGGTTCAGTCTTCTAATCCACAGTCTTATGCTGAGGCTGCTGGGCATCCATCTTGGGAGTCCGCCATGGAGGAGGAGTATAACTCCCTCCTTGAGAACCAGACCTGGGATCTGGTCCCCCTTCCTTTAAGAAGGAAACTTGTTCAATGCAAATGGGTGTATAGGACCAAGAGTGCTACAGATGGGAAAATCACTAGATGGAAAGTAAGGCTAGTAGCCAAAGGCTTCCAACAAGTGCATGGCATTGATTATGATGAGACCTTTGCTCCAGTAGCAAAGATGTATTCCATACGCCTTACACTTGCCATTGTGGCTACCCAGGGATGGGAAGTACATCAGATGGATGTGAATAATGCCTTTCTTCATGGAGACCTATCAGAGGAGATTTACATGGAGCAGCCACATGGTTTCATTCAAGATTCATCTTTGGTCTGCAGACTGAAGAAATCTCTCTACGGCCTTAAGCAGGCCCCGAGAGCTTGGTATGCGAAGATGGATTATTTTCTCTTATCATAAAACTTTGAAAGATGTAAGTCTGATCCAAATGTTTACATTCTTAGGACACATGATTCTCTTCTTATCTTAGTTTTGTATGTGGATGATCTCCTAATCATCGGCAGCTCAGTTTCAGCCATTGCTGCAGTCAAGAGGGCCTTGCATGATAGGTTCTTGATGATGGACATGGCTCCATTACACTTATTTCTTGCTCTTGAGATCAGCTAGGATGCCACAGGAATCAAACTCTCTCAGGCTAAGTATGCATGGGATCTCCTCGAGAGATTTCACATGACTGACTGCAAGCCAGCACCGACTCCTTTTCTGTCTGGGGTCCACCTTGAGGATTGAGGTGACACTCCATTAGTTGAAAGAACTCTCTACTGATAGCTAGTGGGGAGATTATTGTACCTCACCCACTCCAGACCAGATCTCTCATATGCAGTAGGGGCAGTTTCTAGATGCATGCAGGAGCCACATGAGCTACACTGGAATGCTACCAAGTGCATCCTCTGATATGTGTAGGGCACCATCACCTTCGGGATTCACTATGCAGCAGGCATTGCATTGAATCTCCTTGGCTTCATGATTCTGATTGGGCGGGCGATAGTATTGATCGCAAGTCCACCTCCGGATATTCACTCAGTCTAGGGTCTGGCCCTATGTTTGGTCAATATAGTGTGTCCTAAATTGCTATATAAATTGTCAATTCGGGAGTCGTAAACTGCTGAAGTGAAGTGCACTATATATGCAAGATAACCGTTTTCTTATTTCTTTGTCGTTTTTAGTTTTTGATTTGTTTTTGGATTTATCTTCTTGTTGATTCCCTATTTTGAGATGGTAATTCTAATAATCAAGTATGGACAAAAGTATTCAAGGTAATGATGGCCTTTAAAATAATTTCCAAACTTCAAAGTGTTCGAAAGGTTTTCAAACTGACAATGATGAAATCAAGATGTGCCTAGATTCTAATTAAACAAAATAGTGAACTAGTGACTATGGAACCCAGTATCCTTGCTGCTTTATAAAAAAGGAAAAGACTGAACTTAAAGCAATTAAAAAACTATAAGAAAATTAAACTAAATCATATCACATCAACTCATTTTTGACCCCTCACCATTCGACTCACTCTAGCTATAGGAGGTAATCATACACAAATTGAGTAATCTGATATATAAATTGCATAAAATAAAACTAAGATCAAACTACACATTCATCCTACAATCCCTCACCATTCAACTCACTCTGGCTATAGGAGGTAACCAAGAATGATATGAGTAATCTAATCACTAACTTGCAAAAGTAAATAAACTAGTATCAAACTATACATTCGCACTCAATCCCTCACCATTCGACTCACTCTGGCTATAGGAGGTAATTGAAAAATGATATGAATAGCCTAATATCTATCTTGCATAAAAGTAAATGAACAAAGCAGGACTAAAGAAATAAACAGTGCTGGAATTAGAACTAAGAAAACAAATCAGCAGAAGGACAAGATAATTCCATCATGTCATTAGTCATCAAAAAGATATATGCACTGCCCGGGCTTTCTATTAGAACCTGAAATGAAAACACTGATAAGTTGGCAATCAATTGAAAGCATAAAAGAAGCTATGGACAGCAAACAACATAAATACGATGAGAAATGTAATATATACAGAAAACATCTATGGCATCAAGAGCGTAAAATGAAGAAAAACATGAAGCTATACAGTAACTACAGGACCTTGGTGTACAGGGGCCCTCTGCAACCTCGGTCAATCAGAAACCAATCATGAATTTGAACTCAAAATCAGTGTCTTCTCTTATATTGAAATACAATCATAAAATAAAGAATAAGTCTCGGCTCGATGGCTCGTAAAAACAGTGAAGATTAGATATCATCAGCTAGCCTATATTTATACGAAGATGCTTTATTTATAGCAGGAAAGACATAACTAATTCCTAAGGTCTGCGCTGGTAGACAGACACGTAAAAGACCATAATAAAAAATTTAGCAGCATGGTAGCCATGGGAAATAAATCCAAGGAGGGTGGTTTGTTGGATTTGGTTCACGAGCAGTCCCCAGGTGTTAGCACACTTCCTAAATCTTAGGATCTTGCCACGTAATCCTCCTCGTGATGAAAACAGATTCCTGCCACTGCAAAACTCCTACTGTTGACCACCGTTTGACTGGATTTGACCGCGGGCTTCTGTAAGTGATTCAGCTGAACCAAGGGGACACGTTCCATGTCCACATCATTTGTAGCTTGCCCATGTGGCCGGATTCTTCAGTAGACACCTGTAGCATAGACTTTATCAAAAAGGATATGGAAACTGATTCTGGCTGCGGAAAGTGACAAGATTCCGCAGCTGATTGAGCAAAAATCTAAATCAAATAGAAGTCACAAGACATAGTTAGGAAACCATTTATATGCTCATTTTAAACTAATATGCAATGATTTGATAGCTTGGAGGTTCAGGTAACTGGAGAAAAAGGATAAAAAGGTATGTAGGGAAGATGTAAGTTTGGGACTCAACATACCCCCACTATGAAGGTGTTGCATGTCCTCATGCAACCAAAATTTAGTCATCTCCCTTTAGTCTATGCATTCTGAAGCCTCTGCTAGTACATCCAGTCCTCTCTTCTTCTTTCTTGGTGCTACCACCATCCTGGGTTTCCTTATCAAACACCTGAACTTGAGATTGATTAATTCCCTGCTCAACTTTCTGCACTTCTTCTTTAGTTTCTTATTCTTTTTTTGCCACAGACCGATATGTAGCATAGTATTATCATGAATAATTTTGTCCACTTTTCTTTTCTCCTTTAATGCCTCGTTTTCTTATTTAATGTACCTGTTTAAAACCTCCAATTCAAACACTTTTTGTTTCAAATATTAAACTTGTGCATCTTGTGTTATGTGAGGTAGAATGGATGGTGTGCTCGGGCCTACAGCTGTCTTCTCTAAAGATTCGAGGTAATCATATACCTCTTGCTATTTTGGATCGATTTCAGGTGTTTTCCTTGGGCTGGCTTCAAAGTCTTGTTGAGGAGGAGGACTGTCTTCTAGTTCTGGCCGAGAAGGGCTTACATCAACATCTGAAGGGCTGGCTTCAATATTTGGCAGAAGATGAGGTGGACTATGGCCAACTTGAGGTTTCTCAGGTGTTTCCCCACCCAAGTCAATGAACTGGGGTCCTTTTACTTGTGTTTTCCTCCACTTTCCTTTGAGTCTGCTACTTCTTCTTAAGTACTATGGGCTAGTACTTTCTTCTTCCATAATTTGTTTCCCTTTTTCTTCCTTCTTAGCTGTGGCAGCTTGCTTTCGAAGATGTACTAGTCTCTCAGATAACACTTGATAGTATTCCTCTATAGATGGTTATGGTGATTGGTAAACATCTTGTAAATTCCTCTTTCCCTTCAATTTTCTCTGCTTTCTGTCCTTAGTTCTTTCCTCCTTCCCTTTTTGACCAATTTCTTTAGTTTTATCAATAGGAGAGTCTTGGATTATGGAACTTTTTCCTTTTCTCCTACTCCTTCCCGGTGCCTTTGGTGTACTGCTTCCAGGTGCCTCATGTTTCTCTTGAAAATAGTTTCTCACTAGAAACCGTTCCCAAGTATCTTTGTTTTTCTTCAATTGATCTTCAACTAGAATCCTCACGAGTCCATGATGATATAAATGAGGTTCTATGTTCCCTATGTTCTTTTGGACTGTGGTGCTAATCTTTTTCAAACTCAACAGTAAGAAATAGGGTAGATTAAGAGTTTGTTTCTCTAAAAATTTCATCAATAGCCTAGTATGATATATGTACATCATCCCAAATCGGCCTTCACAAGTGATAAACTTTTGAATGATTAATAGTAAGCTGGCCCATTCTTCTTTTAATGCATGAACATGAATCCCTCTTGTGAATACAGTAACGTCCATACCTGGGTTACGCAATATAATTCTCCATGCCTGCTCATCCAAACTTTTGTTTTTAAACCAACGCTCACCTTCCTGGGGAAAATCTGTAGCAGCTGCAATTGAGGCTTCAGTGGCCGTGAACTTCAGGTTTCCAATCTCCACCACCTGGTCATTGAAAGACCTTGCAAAGGCTTTATTTACTTCCTTATTATGGCCCTTAAATTTCTGAATGAAACAGAGCCATTTAGCTTTCTTCAACAATTCTTTTGCCTGAGGGTACCCTTCTAAAAACTTAAGCCCTTCTAGCTTTGCCCTCAGTAACCGTCCCATTTTTTCCTTTGTTTAAAATTCACTCTGGAATTCAACTGCGTATGAGGGTTTGATCAGAGGTAAGACGGCTATGTTGCAAGGTTTGTGGAAGAACGATGGCCAAAAATGGAAGATGGATACGGGAATTGGGGTGTTCAGGAACTATAAGCGGAAACAAAGGATGAGCAGCCAAGATGAAATGGAGATGTATGCTAACGAGGTTCAGCTTTAATACAAGTGAAGTGGCATCGGAATTTTGAATTGAACGGCTACGTGAGAGACGTTACACGTTGATAAAATGACTGCACAAAGTATGGTGGAGAGGAGCCGTATTTACATAGGTCACATCTCATGAATACAAGTGGAGTGTGGAAGTGCAGTCATCTATAGGTTGAACCCGATAAATAATCATGAGACCGTTTAGGGAGTAAATGTATGGTTTATGGAATAAGGTCATGGAATGGTAATGGAGCTATTGTAATAATCATTGCACATAGTGAGCTTTAAGGTTCAATAACTATGCAAAATTGTGCCTTTAATTGCTATTTGAAAGAAATTTTTGCCCATACCTTGGAATCCTTGTCTTTTGTTGTCCATTAGCCCTTACTCAATTGCTCCTTATTGATGTCTATAGATGCTCCATGTACATGTCTTCATAGCATATGCTTACTCATACCTGCATTTTCATTTTATTGCACTAACATCTTGACTGTAAATTTGAAAAACAGAGTGGTGGCTACGAAAACTGCTTCTGGCTGCGGAAACTAATTCCAGCCGCGGAAACTTGGCACAAAAACCACTTAGCTGAATAGAGATAGTTAGACAATAACTATCTGAATGGAAATGATCATGGGGTAAAATTTTTTTATTGATGAAATGAAATGGATGAGATGGAGTGAAATGAAGTGAGTGGAGTGAAAATGGAAATGAAATGGAGTGGGTTGAAGTGAGTGGAGTGAAATGGAAATGAGAAAGAAAGAAAGATTTTTTTTTTTGGAAAATATAGAGTGTCAGGTGTCCCTGATTTTCACTCTACATTTTCTGTATAAGACTTCCAATCAGAGATTGGTTTTTAGGCTTATACAAATTTATTTATTTATTTATTATTTTTTTTTGTTAACAGAAAAGAACAAAGGCTAGGTTGGTGGGGAAGAAGGATTCTTCTTCACCAACCTTATTGCAGAATTCTCTTGAAACATTTTGACAAATTCTTCTTTTGAGAGTGGCTTATGATAAATCTTTAATTTGTGGCCATTCACAATAAGAGGAATTTGAAATTCATCAATGGTATTGATTCTTACCGCTCCATTGTTAAAGACTTTGTCGATCTCATATGGCCCAAGCCAATGAGTCTGAAATTTTCCTTTG
>APFE031517107.1:5629-32391 GCA_000404065.3 Pinus taeda
TAATTTACATGTACTTGATGATCATTTGATGTATATGAATCCAGTTTGAAAATTTATGAAAAGTGGTCCTTGAAAAGAAGTTGGGGGTTGTAGCTCCCTTTCAGGAGAGACTGGAAAACGAGAGAGAGTTGTAGCTCTCTGCAGGTTGCAGCCTGCGTACTGGTAAAGGACTGCACCAGTACAAGACCATGTAAAAGGAGTTTCTAATTTGAAAGAAGATAGAGACATATTGCAGCCGGTGGTTTTCACCCACATTGGGTTTCCACCTTATATCTGGTGTTCTTTGATGTGACTGTCTGTTTTTCTTGTTCATGCTCATTATTTTATGGTACTGATATGCAAAAATAATTCAAAGTATAAATAAGGAAGATTTGCTAAAAGGACTAAATAATACTGATTCACCCCCCCTCTCAGTATTATTTTCAACAAAATTGTGTGTTAATATTGTGTGCATGATGTATGTGTTTTTGTTCTTATTTCTAGTTAATTATTTCTCTAAGTTATGTAGTTATTTTTAATATGGTATTAGAGCGATATTAGCTTGGACTCTCTAAAAAGAGTGACCTATGCATTTGCTAAATGGTGAATCAAAGCTTAGTAGACTCGAACTTTGTTACAAGAGTGGTTTGGTATTGGAATCCATCAAAGGAGACAATATGTCATTATCGTTGCATTAAATTTGCTATTAGTGTTGTCATGAGGAACCAATCAAACTCGATTTATTCATTGAGGCATAGTTTCGCTATGGCAGATCCACAAATGTTGGAAAATTAAGGATGTTGGTTCCTCTCTTATTCTCATTGGGAGAGGGTAATAGTAATAATTGCTAGAGTTAGAAAATAAATGATTATGTGATTGCTCGCCAAATGCCACAAAAGAAACATGCATCCTTACTGATCCAATTAACAAGGTTGCTAAGGTATTGTAACCTTGTCGGATGGGCACACACATGCTAGGGAACCCCCATCACCTCAGCCCAAGCCCCCAGTCTTTAGACCTAACTACCTCCTAAAAGATCAAGGGAGGATTCCCAATAGTAACCCCAAGTAACTCCAAGTAAGACCAATGCCTTAAATGGGGTCGAGAATGAGTGGAGGAGCTAATGTATCGGGTTGTTTTGTTATTTTTTTGTATGATGTAGCAGCAAAATATTAAACAACAAATAAATTGACACCAAATGACTGAAAATTGTTGGAAACAATGATAATACTGAGAGGGAGGTGAATCAGTGTTAAGGCTAATTTTAAACTTTTTATGCCAATTTTCTTTTCTTATTCAAACTTGGCAACCATCCATATAATCAACAACAACATGTAATATGGCAGCAATATCAAATCAACATACAAGCATTCACCATGAGCATCATACACATGAGACACAAGGTTTTATGTGGAAACCCTCTCAGGAAAAAACCACCAAAGATTTTTGTTGTTATTGATGTAAAATAAGAAGACCTACTCTATTACATCAATCTATTTTGTGAACACCAACTCACAAAAAGCATCAACTCCCTTTGATTGTTTGCTAGCACCCATTAGCAGGGAGCACCAAATCCCTCTTTTTGTAGGTCCATTCCATCTTACTGGAAGCACCATGTGAAGCACCAACTTCACGGATTTGTTGCAAGCACCAACTTGCAACTCCTTAGAGTTATGCAAGCACCAACTTGTGGGAGGCACCAACCCCCAAGCCTTCTCAAGCACCCACTAAAGATGGAAGCACCAACTCCCTGTATGTAGGCTCCAACCCACACTCAAATAAGAACTGAATGTTCTCTGTAATTGGCAACCACGCTGTCTGATATCAGCTCTATTCTCTGCTCACTCTTCTCACTCTACAACAACAAATTGATCTGCTCAAATATAGTCACTCATCACAGTCCATGCAAACTCTCTATTCTCTGCTCTTCGTCAACTTACAGTAAGCTCTCAGCCTCTTTTCTTCGTCAGGCCCTCTCAGCCTTACACACCATAGCACTAGTTCACTCGGCCTTCTTTCTCTGCACATGCACCTTCGACCTTTCTCACATAGCAACACAACTTCTCTCGGGGTCTCTTACCTTTGCATAGGAACTCTTGACCTTTCTCTACAGAACATGCTCACTTAGCCTCACACAACAACGCACACAGACAGATCTTTTCCACTTAGCTCTCTAGCAACAATGCTTCTTTCCCCACATTTCTCATATGAGCTCTTCGGTTTTGTTCCTCTGCTGCCCACTAATCGATGCTTCCACCCCTGTCCTGTATTCACACTGCACGAGTGTACCTCGGCATGACTCTTCCATGTTGTTGTTGCGTATGACTTGGTCTCTCCCATTGCATTAACCATGAGAATGGGCACTTGATAGTTTCTCCATACTGAGAATGAATTCTCAGTCCACCTGCACACTCCAACTAGGCACAATCCTCTCTGTGAACAACTCTCCTATCACCGAGGCTCTCCATGCTTATTCATGGTTTCGCACAACTTGGTTGTACTTTGGGATGGCTTCTTTATGGACAATTGTCCTTGTTTCCTTGTCTCAAAGTTTTCTGCAGATCCATCTGACTCCATGAATCAACTCCGTCGATCTACATTTGTTCTTCGATAGCAGATCCATTCATCTATCTAACTCATTGAGACGTGCATCAGAGCACATAGATGGCTTGTCTCACCTCAAGGCAAACCCAACTCTCTTTCCGAAAGATCATGATCCTTGCTATCTTGAACCAATGCTATTTGAAAGTTGTCATTAATCCTGAGACCAACTCCTCTAGTCCTGCATTCAATTTTGTAGCTGCCGACCCATACACCTTTAACTCTCCGTATTGTCTTATCAGAGAAATTCCACATTGTTGCGGCATAGTGGTGCAATGTTTTGATACACCTCAGTGCCTTGGTGCTCATCCCCATTGAGCAATTACTGTCTCATATGACTGGGCCAATGACCATCAACTTAATGCCATATCAGAGTCCCCTCTGTGTCGTAACTTCTGTGAAGTTCTGATTTCATCTTGGCTCCTTCTACTTAGCCCTCACAACATTTCTCATCATAGGACCGAAATATGTGACCTGCCGCTTAGCCTTAAGGTGTGAGGCCTTTAGACTCCTACCGAGGGCCATTCTCCCTTTGTTAACTGCTCCGCACCCTTGGTTCTTTGAACTCTTACGACCGTGTATCAACCCAATATCGAAAGTCCCCTTTATCAGAACTTTTCCAAACTTCAACTATTCTAGAGTTTCGACATCTTCAACCTTCGATATCCCAACCTCTAATTATGACGTCATCACTCCACGTGGAAATTCCCTAGAGGTGACATGTGACACCCAATTCTGGCCCATTATACTACCTAATTAGGTTGAATATGACTGCCACATGTCTCGTCGTATTGCCACGTCTTGCTGACATAATATACCACTATAGCTTATGGGTGCCAATCATATGTTGCCATGTGTTCTGTCGTATTGCCATGTCATGTTGACGTCAAATGCCACTGTAGCTTATCGAAGTCAATCATATGCTGCCATGTGTTCTACTAGAGTAGAGAGAAGAGGGCCCGTCAACCTTTGGTTTTGTACCAAAATCCTTTGTTAATATTCTTTTGGCATTCCTCGGTGCTTATAAAGGCTTATCGACACTTATTGGATATCACAACTTTTAAAGGTTCCTCACTTTAAGAAATTTCGATATTCTGATCCCTGATATGCCGATGTTCCGATGTGCTAAGGCTCCAACCTTCGATGTGCCACTTGCGTCAATCCTCCGATGTTTCGGGATCTAGATCTTTGATATGTCGATACTCCAATGTTCAAGACTTCCGATATGCCTAAGCACCGATATGCTAACCTCCGACATCTTGTTCTTTGATTTGTCGATGCGCTGATATGTTGACCTCTAATACAAAATTCTCTGATGTATTGATTCACCGATATTTCGATATTGTGATGTGCCGATGTGTCGATAGCTGACCTCCAATATTTCGATGTGTCGATATGCTGGACCTCCAACATTTTGATCTCCAATATGCCAATACACTGATTATGCTAGCCTCCGATATTCCGATGCACCGATATTTGGACTTCTGATATGTCGATATGTTGGACCTCCGACATTCCGATCTCCAATATGCTGATATTCCTTCCTTCCAAAGGCTTCAAATTCATGAACTTCAGTAGGCCATAAATTTTGAACCAGGAATTCATTTTTGAACTTCTGCGTATTGGTGGAAAGCTTATTCAGAGTACTTTCCAGTGGAGAGGGTCCAATGTAGGCTTTGAGCCCATCTTCTACCTCTACAATGGTTCCAAAATCTCAACTTATAGCCTGCGACTACCATGGAATTTCATCTGGTCCATCATTATAATCATCATTTTATGGCTTCTCTAATAATCCTGCTACTATGATGATTCTCTACATGAACCGTACAAAAACCATGGGATTTCTCTTGGGCCATCACTGCAAATCATCTGCTACGACAAATATCTATGCTAGTATGGTTGACATCAATGCCAACTGTCCAACACATCTCCTGGCATGACTGTTGAAATCAATTCTAACACACTTGTAGATATCTTCACTAGGCCATTGGCCATCCAAACAATGTCAATTGTCTGACAATCTCCCCCTTTGGCATTGACAACAACACTTCATCCTTATCTTCATTTGATGGCCAAACCTCATGCTGCTTCCACACACCTCATTGCATGAGACACCAATGGCCTACTTTCTTCTACACAGGCCATCACAACTTCTCAACAAATTCTATCCTCCTTTGACATCAATCGCAAGGGGCTACAAGTTGTCTTTTTCTCCCCATGCAATCACTAGTTGTGAAGACCAAGGTCTAATTATTGAGATGTGTATTTTGCTTCACAGACATCTCTTCGAGGACTTTCGATGTTGTTGTTCCATAAACTGAGCATATGTGATATGTTCCCCTTGAACATATACTGCCTTTGCTTTTAATGCCTCTAGGTTTGGACACCTTATGGTTTCTATTTGAGTACTCTCTCCACTAACGCATCTTCTGTAACAAATTTTAAAAAAATGATACCGATTAAACTACTCATGGTATTGTTGCTGCTGCAAATACTAATTAATGATGATGCATTTATGCTCAAACTTCACTACTACTGTTGTTTATGACACTATGCTCACTTCATTTTAGCATCTCCACTTCTCCCCTTGAGATCATACTTACACAATAGGGATTGCTTCTCAACTAATACCAATTGCACCAAAGGAAATGATACAAATTGGATACACTACCGAGCAAACTCTAATACTTTCTTTTAGAAAGAAATATCCATTTGCACACAAGGTTACTCCACATGAGCCCAAAATATCAATTGACATAGTGATACCAATTGAGGGTTAAGGGACATGAAAAGCTTGCACCAATTGTGTTTCATGAACAGAAGACTGTTATGCATAGTCAAACTCACAACTTAAATGAAATAAGGGTCTTTCACCCAAGATGCAGACCTTTCATCTGCTCATCAATCTTCCTTTCTGAGGCTACCAATTGTTGCCTACTATTGCTTATCAAAGAAACTCCCCACGAGCCAATGCTTTTTGATCTCCTGCAACTTCTTTCTTGCCTCTGCATGGGGACTGATCCTATCGACTTGACTTGACTCTGAGATTCCTGTCATTCCACACTTCCATTGCAACCCCTCTTCTTCCCACAACATAAGATATTGTTGTGTACTCTTCACGCTGGTTTCACTCCTCTTTTTCAATGTTGATATATTCAAAATAAACCAATTTATTCTTGTAATCAACAAGAAATCACAACCATACCTTCATCAATCAGATGCACCTTTTTGTTCATTCCCTTTTTCTTCTTGCATCTGAATTATTCAGCCTCCCTTGAGGCCATTCTCTTCCTTCGCTAAAGAGAAACAAAGGATCTACTCCCCTTGAGTAGATCATGCTCCTTCTTCTTCTAGACCTTCAATGGACGACTCCTGATAAAAGCATTTCTCTCCAACTTCTTCTTTGCACATGTTTGGGTTGCTTCTTGGCTGCACATGGATATATGAATCTTCTCCTTCAATTCCACCTTCTTAGACCAAACCGTCTTGCTACCATTTTTACTTTGTTTGCAATATAATGGTAATTTGGTTATTGTTGCTTCCTTTCTTCACCTGAAGCTTATGTTCATTATAACAGGTGCCTAGAAAGGGGTTTCTCACAGGAATATGATAATCATCCTTCTTAATTTTTCTCTGGTTTTTCTTTAGAGATAAGTTGGCACCTTGATGATATTTCCTACCATTGTCCAACATGCTCTCTTTACTCAAAGCACTTAACACATTCTTGACTTCATTTCATCGCATCACCTGGAATGTGTGCTTCGACTTCCCATGCCTACAACAAGCTTCCTTATGCCCAAATTTGCCACAATTGTAGCATTTGATTTCGCCTAAGAATGGGGCAGAGGAGTTACTCTTCTTGATGATGCTTTTGTCAAAACTCCTACCGCGGCCAACATGTCTTCTCCTAGATTTTTTGTGAATTCTCATTTTGATGCTACCCGACACATCTTGTTTCCTTGCATGCCATCTATAATCTATGGCTTTATATCCAAAATTATCGCAATAAAAGAAATACCCATAAAAAGGCTTATGTTGACTGAGGTTACCTTTTCTTTGAAGGCTCTATCATTGAGAAGGAAGGGTCCTCTACTGGCTCTTCATGTGCCTTGCATGACAGCTTACATTGCTTCCATGCACTCTTTCTTGTAGTTGCCTAAGCCTCTTTTGCTGCACTACTGACTGGTGCTTCTTAGCCTTCTGCTGCACTATCGACTGGTGCTTCTTAGCCTTCTGTTGTTGCCTTTCCTTCTCTCGTTACTGCTGCTTTCCATGCTGCTACTACTGTCAATAACCTTTGTTTCTTTGTTGTTGTTGGAATATTGAACTCCCTTTACTTGGGAAGTTGACCCTTTAGCCTTAACAATCTTGGAGCTTGGTTTTTCATTGAAACCCAAACCAACCTTGATGAGAAGGTATCTTCTCTTAACAAGAATCTCATCTGAGGTCTTTGTGCTCCCCTCAAGCTTATGATATTGAGACAAATTTATCTTTGACTTTTCTAATTCATCTCTCAATGAGACTACCTCATTTTGTAGTCTCCGACATAAGCTTCCTTCTCACCCAACTCATTGGTTAACTTTCCATTCATTATGCTAGCATCTTCTTGTTGAGCATTTAAATCAACTAATGTTTTTCTCAACCTATCATTCTCAAGCTCATAAATTTTCAGTTGCTCCTCTTACTTGAGATTTGCCTTTGATAGGTCCTTGATCTCCTTTAGAGCAGAGATCATCTTCTTTCTAAAAAAGATCCTTTCATTTAGATCCTTTTCTTTACTATCAGAGGTGCTAGCTGAGTTATCACAAAGATCTAAGCCCATCTCTATCTAAATGGAGTCTTCCATAGGTCTAAGGGTTATCCCTTCTTCATCACTTTCAATGATACCCTTATTCTTTCCATAGGATACACTCTCTTCTCCTTCTGAGGATCCCTAATTTTCTATTTCTACTAAAATGGGTCTATCTTCATTAAAATTACTAGATGCATGGCTCTCTCTATCTTCAAGTGATTCACATGAACATCTATATAATGAAGGACCTATTTTTTTATATTTATCACAAAGCAAAAGCATACCTTCTGAGCAGCGTGGTCTTTCTTTTGAGACTTCTTCATCATCAACAACAGTGTGATGAGTAGCAACTTCTCCATGTTCTGGTTCACTGCTAGAGCAGTAGGGCTCCTCGGCCTCTTCTTGAGCCACATGGTTGTCTCCACCATACAGACATTGCAGTTTGTCCAACACTTCCTTTGCTAACTCACAATGACTCACTTTATCAACATTCGTCTTAGATAGCCCTTTCATGATAATCTTTTGGGCTTCTTCATTATGCTAGCTCTTTTCTCCATTCAATACGAAGAGCCATATATCACCATCCAAGGACATCAAATAGGCCACCATTCTAACCTTCCAGAGTTCATACCAGAGCTCATGGTCTAATCTATTTAAAAATGAAACTCCTTCTGTTGTTAGCCATGCTCGATTAGCCATTGTTTCCCTTTGATCTACATTCTAGTGATTAAGCTATTCCTGAAGGAATGTGGCTCTGATACCAATTTTTGGAAACAATGATAATACGGAGGTGGGGTGAATCAATATTAAGACTAGTTTTAAAATTTTTATGCCAATTTGCTTTTCTTATTCAAACTTGGAAACCATCCATATAATTAGCAACAACATGTAATATGACAGCAATATCAAATCAACATACAAACACACACCATGAGCATCATACACATGAGACACAAGGTTTTACTTGTTGTTATTGATGTAAAATAAGAGCACCTACTCTATTACATCAATCTATTTTGTGAGCACCCACTCACAGGAAGCACCAAATTCCTTTGATTGTTTGCTAGCACCAACTCCCTCTTTTTGTAGATCCCCGTCCAACTTACTCGAAGCACCATGTGAAGCACCAACTTCATGGATTTGTTGCAATCACCAGCTTGCAACTCCTTGGATTTATGCAAGCACCAACTTCCAGGAGGCACCAACCCCCAAGCCTTCTCAAGCACCCACTAGAGATGGAAGCACCAACTTCCTATATGTCGGCTCCAACTCACACTCAAAAAGGAACTGAATGTTATATCTAATTAGCAACCACTCTGCCTCATCTCAGCTATGTTCTCTTCTCACTTTGCTCACTCTACAGTCCACATAGTTCTCTATTCTCTGTTCTTCATCAACATACAATCAGCTCTCAGCCTATTTTATTCATCAGAACCTCTCAACCTGACACACCATAGCACTAGTTCACTCGACCTTCTTTCTCTGCACAAAAATATTCGACCTTTCTCACACAACAGTGCGACTTCTTTTGGGTTCTCTTACCTCTCCATAGGCACTTTTGACCTTTCTCTGCAAAACAGGCTCACTTAGCCTCACACAACAATGCACACACACAGATATTTTCCACTTAGCTCTCTAACAACAATGTTGCTTTCCCCACATTGCTCATCTGAGCTCATGAGTTTTGTTCCTTTGTTGCCCACCAATCGATGCTGGCACTCCTATCATGTATTCACACTGTAGGAGTGTACCTCGACATGGCTCTTCCATTTTGCTGTTGTGCCTGACTTGGTCTCTTCCACTGCATTAACCATGAGAATGGGCACTTGACAGTTTCTCCATACTGAGAATGAATTCTCAGTCCACCTGCACACTCCAACCAGGCACAATCCTCTCTGTGAACAACTATCCTATCACCAAGGCTCTCCATGCTTATTCATGGTTTCACACAACTTGGTTGTACTTTGGGATGGCTTCTTTATGGACCATTTTCCTTGTTTTCTTGCCTCAGAGTTTTCTGCAGATCCATCTGACTCCATGAATCAACTCCACCGATCTACATTTGTTTTTCGGTAGCCGACCCATTCATATACTAACTCATTGAGATGTGCATCAGAGCACAGAGATGGCTTGTCTCACCTCAAGGTAGACCCAACACTCTTTCCTAAATATCGTGGTCCTTGCTACCTTGACCCAACGATATTTCAAATTCGCCATTAATCCTGAGACCAACTCCTCTAGTCTTGCATTCAATCTTGCAGCTGCCGACCCATATGCCTTTAATTCTCTATACTGTCTTATCGAGAAATTCCACATCGTTGCTTCATAGTGGTACAATGTCTTGATACTCCTCAGTCCCTTGGCGCTTAGCTCCTTTATATGACTGGGCCAGTGACCATCAACTTAATGCCATATCCGAGCCCCCTTTGTATCGTAACTTCTGCGAAGTTCCGATTTCATCTTGGCTCCTTTTGCTTAGCCCTCACAACATTTCTCATCATAGCACCAAGAGATGTGACTTGCCGCATAGCCTTAAGGTGTTAGGCCTTTAGACTCTTGTTGGGGGCTATTCTCCCTTTGTTAACTGCTCTATACCCTTGGTTTTTTGAACTCTCACAACCATATGCCAACCTAATATCGGAAGCCCCCTTTATCGGAACTTTTCTAAACTTCCACTGTTCTAGAGTTCTGACATTTTCGACCTCTGATTATGATGTCATCACTCCACATGGTGACTCCTTAGATGTGGCACGTGTCACCCAGTTCTGGCCCATTAGACTACCCAATAAGGTTGAATATGCCTGCCACTTGTCCTGTCATACTGCCATGTCATGCTGACGTTAGATACTGCTATAGCTTATCGGAGCCTATCATATGATGCCATGTGTCCTTCTGTATTGCCACGTCATGCTGACGTTAGATGCCATAGTAGCTTATCAGAGCCAATCATATGCTGCCATGTGTCCTGCTAGAGGAGAGAGAAGAGGGTCCATCACCCTTTGGTTTTGCACTGAAATCCTTTGTTAATTTTCTTTGGCATTCCTCAATGCTTATAAAGGCTTATCGACACTTATCGAATATCGCTACTTTTAAAGATTCCTCACTTTAAGAAGTTCTGATGTTTCGATCCCTTATATGTGATGTTCTGATGTGCTAAGGCTCCAACCTCCAATGTTCCACTTTTGCCAATCCTGCGATATTCCAGTATCTAGATCTTTGATACGCCTAAGTGCTGATATGCTGACGTCCGACATCTTGTTCTCCGATATGTCGATGCACGGATATGCCGACCTTCGATACAACCTGCTCTGATGTACTGATCCTTCGATATTTCGATATTGCGATGTGACAATGCACCGATACGCTAACCTCCGATATTCTGATGCACCGATATGCTAGACCTCTGACATTCTGATCTCCGATATGCCAATATGCAGATTATGCTAACCTTTGAAATTCTGATGCACCGATATCCTAGGTTTCCAATATGTCGATGCTACGATATGCTGGACCCATAACATTCTAATCTATGATATGCCAATATGTTGGACCTCCAACATTCTGATCTCCGATATGCCGATATACTAGACCTGTAACATTCTGATCTCTGATATGCCGATATTCCTTCCTTCCTAAGGCTTTAAATCTCTGAATTCAACAGGCCATAGCTTTTGAACTAGGAATCCATTTATGAACTGCCATATATTGTTGGAAAGCTTATTCAAAGAACTTTCTAACGGAGAGGGTTCAATGTAGGTTTTGAGCCCATCTTCTACCTCTAAGATGGC
Source organism: Pinus taeda (assembly GCA_000404065.3). Lineage (NCBI taxonomy): Eukaryota > Viridiplantae > Streptophyta > Pinopsida > Pinales > Pinaceae > Pinus > Pinus taeda. Next base: position 16,790 of record APFE031517107.1, read on the forward strand.
TCCAAACTCTCGACATATAGCCTGCGACTACCATGGAATTTCATCCGGTCCATCATTGTAGTCATCATTTTATGGCTTCTCCAATAAGCCTGCTATTATGATGATTCTCTACATAAAGCCTGTAGCAACCATAGGATTTCTCCTATGCCATCACTGCAAATCATTTGTTGTGACAAGTATCTATGCTAGTCTTGTTGACATCAATGCCAACACTCCTACCAAGAGTTAGGTAATGCCAACTACCTAACACATCTCCAAACATGATTGTTGATATTAATGCAAACACACTTTCAAATATATTTACTAGGCCACTGGCCATCCAGACAATTCCAACCGTCCAATAATCTCCCCCTTTGGCATTGATGGCAACACTTCATCCTTATCTTCATTTGATGGCCAAATCTCATGCTACTTCCACACATCTCATTGCATGAGACACCAATGGCTTGCTTTCTTTTGTACAAGCCATCACAACTTCTCCACAAGTTCTCTCCCCCTTTGACATGAATGGCAAGGGGCTACAAGCTGTCTTTTTCTCCCCATGTAATCACTCATTGTGAAGACCAAGGTCCAATTATTGAGATGTGCAATCTACTTCGCAGACATCTCTTCTAGGATTGTCGCTATTGTTGTTCCATAAACTGAGCATATGTGATATGCTCTCCTTGAACATATACTGCCTTTGTTTTGAATGCCTCTAGTTTTTGAGACCTTATGGCTACTAGTTGAGTACTCTCTCCACTAATAAATCTTTTGTACCAAATTTAAAAAAATGACACCAATTAAACTACTCATGGTATTGTTGTTGTTGCAAATACCAATTAATGATGATACATTTCTACTCACACTTCACTACTGCTACTGCTTTCGAGACTATGCTCACTTCATTTTAGCATCTTCTCCCCTTGAGATCATACTTACACAATAGGGACTGTTTCTCAACTAATAGCAATTGCACCAAAGGAAATGATACAAATTGGATACACTACCAGACAAACTCTAATACTTTTTTTCAGAAAGAAATGTCCATTTGCACACAATGTTACTCCACATGAGCCCACACTATAAGTTGACATAGTGATACCAATTGAGGGTTAAGGAACATGAAAAGCTTGCACCAATTGTGTTTCATGAACTAAAGACAACAATGCATAATCAACTTAAATGAAATAGGGGTATTTCACCCAAGATGCAAATCTTTCATTTGCTCAACAATCTTCCTTTCTGAGGTTGCCAATTGTTGCCTGCTATTGCTTATCAAAGTAGCTCCCCTTGATATGATGCTCTTTGATCGCCTGCAACTGCTTTCTTACCTCTGCATGGGGACTGATCCTATGGACTTGACTTGACTATGAGCTTCCTTTCATTCCACATTTCCATTGCAACCCATCTTTTTCCCACAACATAAGATATTGTTGTGTACGCTTCATGTTGGTTGCACTCCTCTTTTTCAATGCTGATATATTCAAAATAAACCAATTTATTCTTGTAATCAGCAAGAAAGAAAAATTATACCTTCATCAATCAGATGCACCTTTCTGTTCATTCCTTTTAGCTTCCTGCATCTGACATATGCGGCCTCCCTTGATGCCATTCTCTTCCTTCATTGAAGAGAAACACAGGATCTACTCCCCCTGAGTAGATCATCCTCCTTGTTCTTCCAGACCTTCAATGGCTGTGTCTTGGCAGAAGCATTGCTCTCCAGCTTCTATTTTGCCCATGTTTGGGCTTCTTCTTGGCTGCACATGGATAGAGGAATCTTCTCCTTCAATTCCACCTTCTTAGCCTAAACCGTCTTGCTACCATTTCGCTTTGTTTGTAAGAGAATGGTAATTGGGTTATTGGTGCTTCCTTTCTTTACTTGAAGCTTGAGTTCATTACAACAGGTGTCTAGAAAGGGTTTTCTCATAGGAATATGAGAATTATCCTTCTTAATTTTTCTCTGATTTTTTTTCACAGACAAGTCGACATCTTGATGATTTCTCACTCCATTGTCCAACATGCTCTCTTTACTCAAAGCACTGAACACATTCTTGACTTCATTTCATCGTATCAGTTGATCTTGAGCCACTTGGAGACCCATGAGACCCATTTCGAGCCTAGAACACCCAAATAGGAGTTTGAAGATGTTTTGCAACATATAGAGGTCATCACCCTCTTCATCATAATTTTTTGGGGCCCTCTCCCACATTTTTAGCACAAGAGATCTCATTGTTGCTCCTCTAGGCCTTCACCCATGCATAATGTCAATCTTGCATGGATTTCATGAAGAGATAAAATATTTTTTTAAGCTATCATGATTGGCTTGTAACAATGGGTGGGTTACTTAGCACATTAGGCACATGGAAGGGCTTTGTCATTTGCATTTTGAACTTTTAGAACTTGTATAAATAAATCCTATTCTCATCTCAAATCATCATCATAGGGATTTTTGGCCTAGTTAAAGAATTCAAACTTGCAATTTTTGGATGGTTTTGGAGGATTATGGATGAATTTTGATGTGTGGATAATCTTGTCTCGTTTTTGGAGCTTCTAATTGGCATTGTTATGGATGGATATACTCTTCACTATCTTGTATGTGCTCTTTATTGATGAATTTCTGAATGTTTCTAATGTCTAATGCATGGAATAATGTGTCATGGTTATTAATATGCCCTATTTATTTGATATTGCTGAAATTGTAACTCTTGAGAATTTTACATGTGTTATTCATTGAATGGTGAATAAATGAATGTTCCTAGAGTATCATTGTATTTTATCCTTGAAACTCTACTAACAAATGTCAAATAAGTATAAATATCTAAAGGGCTAGCAAAAGCCTTAACCTTTAGGTCTCCTTGAACAACAAATTGCTCATATCATGATATTTCATGACTCCTAACCTCCCAATGGCTAGACACTAGTCTTGAATCCTTGATGGTCATCAAAACTCAAATAATGTTTCTCTCTAAACCTTACATTTTCATCCCTTTAAGGATAAGAGGCTCCTTTAGGGCTTGGTGTGAAATATTTTGGAGGAAGGAATTTTAAATTTCGCTTGGATTGAGTTCTTCCTTAATGTCTCCTTTGGGGATCCTCAAGTTTTAGTGGAACTCTCATTGTGGATTCTCCGTAAATTTGATGCCTTAGCCATCACATCAAGAGGGAACCCTAGAAGGTAATCCTTTAAATTGGGGATTCATTGAAGGCAGTTTATTTAGTACTTGCTAAAGTAAATCACTCATCACCTTTTCTCTTATCTACCTTGACCTTGGATGCACTCATATCTCGTTATATATCTCAACCCTAGGTCTCGTGTAGTTATCTTTCAAAGGGGATTTTCTTGGAAGGTCCTTATTAGCTTCTACCAAAACTCATACTTTTGTTGAACCCTTCTATTGAATGAACCACCTTCTCTCACTTCAAACCTATCATAGATGTACATCTATCACAAGTGGGTAATACTGAGACTCCTCCTATCAGTGAAAATATGAGAAGAGTAGGGACTTACGTTGTGGTGGTAGTGGGCTCTTTGTCCCTAGTGTTGTTGTGCTCTCTAGCTCTTGCCTCTTTACAAGGCATGCTAGTTTGTGCAGTAATAGGTTCTACCACTTTTCTATAATCCAAAAATATTGAACAAACACCTTACAAAGAACATACATCTTTTCCCATAGTCCTAATGGAGATAAGGCACCTAATCCCTTATCATAGAACTAACCACCTGTTTTTAAAATTCTTGCAATTTCCTTTTATTTATTGATATTATTCAGAAAATACCTAAAAATAGAAAAATGGAAAAATCTAAACATAAAAAATAAAAAGTAATACAATGGAATGTCATTTATTTATTGATTATAAAAAAGTTGATAGATTACATTCTTAGATGATGGTGATTTTCTTAGGGTTTGTGCCATTTTGAAGAATTAAAGGTCTAGGAAAAATATCCCTTTTGTTTTATGTTCTAAATATCTATCTGAAATATATTTAACTATTTTAAAGGTGTTTTCATTGATCAAAATTTTATTACAACAATATCTTCAGAGATTGTTGAGGCTCCTTAACCAAGGCTTCATGAAATGTTTTCTCTAAACTCTTAAAGGCCCTACTCATACTTTTAAGTGTTTTCATTTCATATCTCTAACATTTGGAAGTATTTAAAGCTACCCTAAGTGCTGCATTTTTTTAAAAATTGATTAGAGCACTTCTTAATTTTTATCCCCTCAAGGATTGGACCCCAAATTCATGAAAATATGGATTAGATTGCTATGATTTATTGTTTGTTTACATATTATTCATTTTTAGGTTGTATTTTCACTCTTGTGTAAGTTCCCAAGCTCAAGCACCCAAGGATTAATCATTCTAAGTATGTTTTTTTAGTGTTTTTTGTGTTACTTTGCAGATATGGAAGTGTAGGATAGAAGCAATCTTGTCCCAATTAGGTCACAAATCAAGTGGTAAAAGCAAGTAAACCATCTCAAATTTTGTGCCTTTTCCTCACTCTCAAGCTTCTAAGATAACCTTTTATCAAGTATTTTCATTAAGTTTTGTTTGCTTGTTTGTATTTTCTACAGTAGAATATTATATGTTAGACCTAGAATATATTTTGTATTGCTCCTAACCTTCATAATTTTGATTGTTTAGAGGCATTGGTTTTCTCAAATAATTGGTGAATTGTGTATAGATTGGGATACCCACCATGGCATTGTAAGAGTTGGACTAAAGTGAGAGGAGAGTGTGTTGGGGTAATAATGGGTGTATCTCTTGTGCACTTACAATTTAGCACCTTGAATAGAACTTGCCAAAGCTTCTAATACAGGAGGTACATTTTTTTGGCACCATTTCTAGGGAGAATCTCTTTATCCTGGTCTCTTAAACAACATTTGCGGTTAAGTTTTTCCACTTCGTATTGTGTCTTGATGAGTGTTTATGCAAGCTAACTTGATATGTCTCATATGGTGACTCCACATCAACAAAATATGAAGCAATACTCTACAAGAACAAACCCTCAAGGTGTTCTTTTTGAAGTCCCTAAGCTTGAACTTTTTTATCAAATAAGAAAGGTAGTGAAAAAAAATAATCAAGGCCTTCAAGCCTCATGTGATTTAAGAAAAAGGTTTGAACATTATTTACGTACTCAAGACATAATGGATGCCCTAGGGTTGACTAATTCCTTTAAACCTTTTAATTTCACTAACATTATATGTCAACCTCATGATATGCTAGCTTCATTATAAAAAATTCCCACCTTTAGTGGGGATAATGTTGTTGGAGCAAGAGAAAATTGTGATGCATTTTTAGAACATATGGCTTCTCTTGTTGTCTTTCATTTGGATGTTTTACTTAAATGTTTCTCTCTATCATTAAAAAAGATGTTAAAAATAGTTTCATAGTTTGTCTGATAATAACATTGATTCTTTTGAATCATATCATGATACTTGTTTTTATAGATGGCTCAAGAAAAAAAAATTATGTTTCTTATTTAATGCTTTAACTAACATGGAAATAAAATAAAATGAATCCATTGATGATTTTAATGTAAGGTTTGACAAGCTTGTGCAGGAAACCCTGTAGACACATCAACCAAATAGAGAGACTATCTTGATGTACTACGTGAATGTTTTTCAAGGAAAATTTAGTTTCTTCCTAAATGAGGCAAGGCAAAATAGATTGAATAAAGCCAAGAAAAAACAAAAATTATGGATGAGTTTTGGGTCTTGATAGGCAAAATAGATATTTTGATACCCTCAAGAACAAAGATTGAGCATAAGAATAAGGTAAAAACTTTGGCACCTCCTCCATCTAGTCTAGATCCCTTATATTTCTTGATTGAAAAATTCAAAGAATTAGATAATATAAGATAATTATATTAATGTCCAACAAATGTCCACAAAAGTAGGTCAACAAGACTATTGAGTAGAATGATGTCAATACAAAGTAGGATTACTAAGAAGTCTCCTATATACAGAACAAGAAATAAAGTATAAGTATGAATTCTATATGTGAAAACATGAGGAAACATGAAAAGATGCTCAGATCCAAGTGCAGAATGCTGCAATGAGAGGGACATGTGCATGGGGAAATAATCTAGGGATTGGGTCATGATCCATTAGATATACTTCTCCTAATATCCAAGGTCGAATGAATAAACCTCACGATAGGATGATGCCATGAAGAATAAATAGGGGAAGGTCTAGATTGTCTCTTGTGCTAGTGCTCGTCTATTATAACTTTTTTTTTTTAATATCTAGGTGATCTAATCTACTTGCTCATAAGGGATCTTGTTTGGAAATGTCTTTGAGGTCTCTAGGGAGGGAGAATGGCCCCTCTCGTCGGCATTGATCTAGATCTAGAAGTAATGTTATCATCATCTCCTCTATTAATGCTTCTAGCTTATGGGAGCATCACAAAGAAGGAAGTGATCCATTGAACAATATTTGGCCTAGGTGGAGGCTGGAGAGTGTGGGTATGAAGCCTAAGGGCCTCCTACATGTAAAGGGATATACAACTCTAGTATGAGTATTGGAAGAAATTAGAAAGGGTTTGATTTCCTTGAAAGGGATCAATAACAATTCAAATTTCCACCAAGAAATGGATACAAAGGACCACCAACAAATCTAAGACATCCAAGTTATGGAACCAAAAACCATGGTGGAACACCCCCATTTATATTATTGCAAGGATTGTAAGGATTTTCATGCTAAATAAACTTGTGCCATATATTTGGAAAGTATGAGAGACAACAACACCCGTCTTCTAGATGTTTGCAACATAATATTGGATGGAGATTATTTTTATGAATAAGGTCAACCATTTCAAGTAAGCATAATGGGAATAAACATATCTACAACATGATTCTTTGAGATGCCTACACTAGAAGAAATATGTTAGATGTATGCAAACAGGTATAAAAGAATGGCTTACAGTGGGAGGATGACAAAGAAATCAAATCAATCAGAGTATTCAACTCCTCTAGAAGGTGAAAATCAACTTGAGGTCCTTCAAAAGAAAAGTACCATCATTATAGAGGTACTTGGTTTTGAAATTAAAGAAGCTTCGATCCTTAACATTAAAGAATGGTAAGATTCCCCAATCATTTTACAAAACATAATTGGAAATGGGGCTAAGAATCCATTGAACTATCCATTTTTCATTTCATTCATAGTTACAAACTAGATTTTACATAATTTTATGCTGGATTATGGAGTCACCGTGAATGTAATGACCCTTGAAGTTATGACCATAATGGTATCGATAATTTCGAGGCCATATAGAAATATTTGTGCAATAGATTCTTAGGAATTTCTAGTGTGTGACTGTTACATAGTATTTTGTCATGCCTCTTGCACTTCCCTATTTCATACCCCAGAGTGCTCAAATTATGCAGTGTACCCATCCTGATATGCAATCTAGATCCTCCCTAGAGAACTGATGAAAACATGCCTTGAGCCTTCCCTGAAGAAGTAAGCTCAAAACCCTAATTTCAAGACTAACGCAGCTATGACACTGCTAAATCGTCCTGATGGTAGGTTGCACCATACTAGCCTCATGCTACCATCCCTGTTTTTACTTGGATACTCACGTTGATCCCTAAAAGGCAAGTTTTCCCAAAGAGGACAAGAAGCTTCGTGATCTAGAGGCTTCCAGAACGACAAGCTGGAGGTTGTTCGTTGTGGATGTGGTTGAATTCTCCCAATATTGCCATTTGATCTTATCCCTATGAACTTCCTCCTTGAGATGAGGGCCTTCCCCTATCTTTGGTGAGATCCTAACTCCCTCTCCCTGCCTATATATTCATCCTCCTCCATTCCCAAATGATTGGTCTCTGATTATTTGCACCCTTATGCTGAGATAGTGCCTACATGCTATTCAGTTTGGCTTGGAGAAGGGGTTCTTGGAGAGCTTGAGCTTGGACTTAGACATTCACTTAAGGAAGGCTTACTAACATCAAGGCCTAGGTTGTATGCTTCCTATTTTATTTCTTAATATATACAACTGTTGGTTCACTTTCCATAAATTCTTGTGTTAATACATCATTTATCTTAATGCTCCTTGATCTGTTAAGTGGAATACATTCGATTATGCTTGTTGCACTTGTATGCTTTGTTATGTCTTTGGCCCCTTGTGCAGGTATTCAAATGATGTGAATAGTAAGGACTGAACCTAAGGAGTGAGCGATCAATCAAAACAAGGTAGGTATCCTTCCTCTTCTCCCATTTGGATTGTAATTTAGGAGAGTGTCTCATAGGTTGTCACGTTGGTTGCTAGTCCCACTCATTGGGCTAGAGGGATCATCTTTGTCATTGTTACTGATCACATATCACATTTTCGTTAGTACATGATGGTAGATCTTATTGCTCAGTTGGGTCTCCGACATGACAACTCAAGTCCTTAATACCCATAGGCCAATGGCCAAGTTGAAGCGATTAATAAAGTCTTAATTACTATACTTCAACGTACCAATAGGAAGCATAAAAAGGATTGACATCTTATGCAGTTCTCAACTCTTTGGGCTTACTAAACCTCAGCTAAGACAACCACTGGTTTCACTCCCTTCTAGTTGGTATATGGTTTAGAGGTGACACTCCCTATCGAGTGTGAGATTCCTTTGTTAAAACTAGCTATTGAGCTACTCCCTGATACCTCACTGAAAGAGGAACAATTACTTTATCTCAAGAGGCTTGATGAAACCCGTCGTATCGCTACAATGGTTATTGAAGCACTGGAAAAATGAGTTAAAGCTCATTATGATAAAATTGTTTCTCCATGAGTTTTCACTGAAGGTGACTTGTCTTGTTGTATGACCAAGCCAATGATAAGTTGGGAGTTAGGAAGTTCGAACATACGTGGCATGGGCCATACATCGTTAAAAACGTGTCTTGCAAAAAGGTGCCTATGAGCTGGTTGACTACGAAGATAATGCATTATTACAACCCCCCAACAGACTTTATCTGAAAAAGTATTATGCATGAGTTCCATGTAATTACTTTTGTACATTAGTGTGTGAATTCATTAGTGTGCATTTTTTGATTTTTTGGTGTGATTGTTTGCTTTGTAGATGTGTTTCCTCTGCTTACCTTGTGTTCCAATCAGTTTGCAGATGTCATCAAAACATTATGTTGGTTTTTCTTATGGTGCTTGTCATAGCACACAGAACTTATCCCCCACAACTTGGGCACTCTTCACACATGATGACGAGTTGATCAATTTACAAGGTATTTGCTTGGGACAAACAACTAAAAACATTGTCGAGTACAATGTAGTTATTGAACTGTTATTTGAAGCAGTTTCTCTCGGATTAGAAATTTGGTTGTTAATTTAGATTCACAACTTGTTGTGCTACAATTAAATGGTCATTACTCACTAAGAAATCCACAAATTTTGCGCATGTATCGATGTGTTCAATAACTGGAAATAAATTCTGATTATATCACATATCAACACATTCCACAAAATTTGAATACATTAACAGATGCATTAAAAAATTATGTTTTAGATAGGCATTTGCATCACTTATGAAAAAAATCGATCACATCATCATGATATATGGACACATAGGTAAACAATAGAAACACACACACACACACACAAACACATATATATCGAGTCTGTCAAAGTTTGTTCATCAAAATCCCAAAAGATAAGTGTGCTGACACACATGGCTTTCAAAGGCTACAATAGTGCAGATAAACATGACTAGGAAAAGGCTATTCACCCACATAATGCTTGCGATAGAATGAGACCGCCCTGATCACTTGGCCTAACAACTGACACAGTCTCGCAGACACTCCTATTGTATGCCTCTAGTACCGCAGTGGCTCGTCATCTATAGTCACATACTCTGGAATCCCCTGAGTAATCACTTCCAGATTTCATTCCATTTCTACCATAGGATCTGCTCCTTCCTCGTATGGAGCATCTTCTATTTGACCCGCTACTCGTCGTGATATTGGCGACATGGCATGACGCCTTTTTGGTCCTACATCTGCAAAATTATCACAAGTAGAAGTCTTAGATACACTTCAAACAAAAAAAATCATAAAACTCGAAAAATTCCAAAAAGAAGTTTTACCTGCATCGATCCACTATGCACCCGGTGGTAGAGGAAGATATGGATCTCCTTTGAAGTCCATGCCTGCATAGGCATAGTTTTCCACAACGATCAGTGGTTGGTGTAGCCAACCAAAGAACGACATAGGGAAATGCATCTATTGACCTCCTCCCTCTCGAGGCATGATCTTACTCCATTTGAGCAACCTTAGATCTTATGGAGCTAGATCGTCCACCTCTACCCACTGGTATTGAAATAGGGGCACATGCTCCAAAAAAAAAGACCAAAATTGACCCAAAGCCAAACTGCTTTAAGTTTCCAAACTTGCCTTTGGTCAGTTGTCTCTTCATGTTGACCAACAGTCCTTCGCACCAGTTGAACACTATTGGAGCAAGACAATCCACTGCATACTGGAATTTTGATTTCATTGCCTCATGCAACGCTTACACCCCAGCTATATGGGAAATGGTGTGTAGAATCATCCTCAAGGGAAGGTTGTTGATGGTTCCTATCTTCACCTTCCTGCTCACAATTGTCTCTGCACCTGGGCAATGCCTTCTGATCAAAGTATTGGTACTTTCACCTCCAGTACGGGCTCCAAAGAGTTGGAACCTGTCCCCTCTTCTGGAAAATCCAGTGATGACGTAGATATTAGCTATTTCCAACTCTAGTTCTTGATCTCCAATGATGAAGATCTGCTGGTTGACATCCCATAGTCCAATGAGATATTCTAAGAGCTCATTTTGAGCTCTGAGTCCTAGGGTTCGAAAGAACTTCAGTAATATACAATCCCTTAAAGCATTGACAAACTCAATGCTTTGGGAAGCTTGGCGATCTTCTGCCTTGTGGCCTCTTTCCTTCCATTCGATGGCCATGTCTATCGAAATCTCTTGCAAACAACCCATAAACATCAGTTAGATGCCTTTACATGGATCAAAATCTTGAAACAATCGATCAAGGGAGAGGATTTTTCATTCTTTTTTCCGCTCTGCTTCCAACGTGACTATCTAAATTATTTTCGTAATGGTAGCACGAGAGGCTTTTGGGCTCAGGGGTGATCAACACGGATTTGATGATCATACTCCTGTTGGTCACTCCCAATTTTAAAAATGAAAATCCTCCCCTTAACCAGCTAAAATTCCTATGAAATGGCATGAAATAAGTATGAAAAGCAAGAGAAAATGTAGATATCTTACCTTGAGCTAATGGTTCATGAAATGGCGCCCTAGATCTCCCACTCTTCTTGCTTGAAGAATAAAGGAAAATGGGGTAAAATGCACTCTCCAATTTACTCCAAGTGAAATGGTAAAATATTTTTACTTTTGGTCTATTTATAAGTTTGAAACACATTTTTGCCAATATTTTATTATTTTTCTCGATATCAGTGATTTTTGGTTGTCTTTGTGCAGTTACAGGATCTCTTTGGTGGTAACAGTGATCATTTTTTACCAATTCAACGAGTTTTTGTTTTATCTCTTTTCTGGACTCGTTTAAAAATAAACGGAAAAGGAACCCCCCTGGAGTCATCTTTAAGCTCTTTTCTGACTCTCGATATATGAAAATATTTAAGCAAAGTCTTCGGAAGAAATCACATAGGAGAAATTTTTTGGTCCTATGAAAAGATTGTCGAGAACTTATCTTTTCGAACTTGTTAAATTAAATGAATTGACGTCGTCTTAATCTACATTTACCCCTTTTTCGGGTTGGGATTGTTTTGTACCTTTTCTAGTTCGAGAGAAAAATTACGAAAAGGAACCTGATGGAGTTTTCCTTTTTCGTCTCTTTTTCAAACTCTCTAAATATGAAAAATACCCCGAGTTATTCTTTCGTCAAACTCATAAAAATTAAAGGACGAAAGACTTGCCACCATGATGAGACCGAGTTTCTCCTTCCTATGACTCGTAAAACTTACTAGGATGGATTCATTTGAAGAATGAACTTATACGACAAGCATATGCTATCCCTTTCAAGCTTGTGATTAAAAATAATTGGTGTACTCGCTAGAAATAGTGGGAAAAAATGAAAGTGAAACTTCTCTTGTATAGGCAACATATCGTTCTTGAACATGACGCTCATTTGTTTCTCATGTTGGGTTTGGGATATCCTCACTCAGTCACTTGTTTTTCCGGGTTTGGGTGATCCATTTTGCCTCTCATCTGACTATTCCACTTCATCATCATAACCCTTAGTCCTATGTTGAGTCAAATGTGACCACACTCCGGAGTCATGTCATCGATATGTTCAAGAGAAATCCTATCTGCAGTTTATTGCCTATACATTGTTTGAGTTTTTGCCACAGCCCCGGATCATACTCATTTATTCCACTTTATTCCTTGTTTCGTGTCAATGATGGGGAATCACTATGGCCCTCCTTCGACGGGTCACTTCCTGTCGACTTCAACCCATTATCCAAGATGATGACTTAGAGACTCCCTTTCAGTACCTTAGAGATCGCATGCCTTAATGGCAAGTTCTTCACATCTGATGACAAGTTTTCATCATTGGTCTTTGATCAGATTTTTCCATGAGTGTTTGACTTTAGCTTCATTTTCACATTCACGGATTGTACTGTCATACCTTGAGGACCATTGTAGTTATAGGTGGTTTCTCTCATCCCTATTAATAGTCCACCTCATTGGCTAGTAATCAGGTGGTTTTCTAGCATGTTCGACTTTGACACATTCATTCGCATGTTAGAATTTGTACTTTGACGGGGTTGGGATGAAGTGCAAGACCCTGATTTTTGTCTATTGTAACTCAGTTGTGTAGGAGTTATGTATTGTTCATGACTCTATACATGTTTCCTCTATACGAATGGCTACGACCATACCATGGGACCTTATATTTATGATGATGATGATCCTTCTATATTAGGTGGTTGTGTCCATACCTTAGATCTTAGACTTCCAGATGATCCTTTTCATTCGAATGGTTGTGCCCATACTGTGGATATTTTCACATTGTCCTTCATATCCAGATGGTTGTGTCCTTACCATGGATTCATGTTTTGATATTAGATACGTATATGTATATTCATCCTTGATTTGCAGGTCTCCTGATAGTGTTTGTTCTCGTCCTTGCAAAAGCTCATAAAGCATCTCAACGATCACTTCCTGTTCTGCCTTCATGCTTTAGGGGGCATCTGTTATACAATATGTTTTCATGCCTCCTGCACTTGCCTGTGTCATACCCTGAAGCTCCCAAAACTTGGCAATTATGCAGTGTGCCCATCCTGATATGCAGTCTAGATCCTCCCTGGAGAACTGATGAAACAATACCTTGAGCCTTCCCTGAAGAAGTAAGCTCAAAAACCCTAATTTCAAGACCAACATGACTGTGACACTACCAACTCGTGCTGATGGCAGGTTGCACCATACTAGCCTCATGCTGCCAGCGCGGTTTTTACGTGGATGCTCGCGCTGATCCCTAAAAGGAAAGTTTTCCCAAAGAGGACAAGAAGCTTCGTGATCTAGAGGCTTCCAGAACGACAAGTTGGAGGTTGTTCGTTGTGGAGGTGGTTGAATTCTCCTAATATTGCCCTTTGATCTTATCCCTATGAACTTCCTCCTTGAGATGAGGGCCTTCCGCTATCTTTGGTGAAATCCTAATTCCCTCTCCCTGCCTATATATTCATCCTCTTCCATTCCCAAATGGTTTGTCTCTAATTATTTTCACCTTTATGCTGAGATAGTGCCTACATGCTATTCACTTTGGCTTAGAGAATGAGTGCTTGGACAGCTTGAGCTTGGACTTGGACATTCACTCAAGGAGGTCTTACTAACATCAAGGCCTAGGTTGTATGCTTCCTCTTTTATTTCTTAATATATACAACTGCTGGTTCACTTTCCATAAATGCTTGTTTTAATGCATCATTTATCTTAATGCTACTCGATCTGTTAAGTGGATTACATTCGATTATGCATGTTGCACTTGTATGCTTTGTTGTGTCTTTGGCACCTTGTGCAGGTATTCAAACACTGTAAACAGTAAGGACTGAACCTGAGGAGCGATCGATAAATCTCTTTGACAAAGGAGTGTGTTGTAGTATCTGAACGAGGTAGGTCTCCTTCGTCTTCTCCCATTTCGATTGTAATTTAGGAAAGTGTCTTATAGATTGTCACGTTGGTTGCTATTCCCACTCATTGGGCTAGAGGGGTCATCTTTGTCTGAAAAGAGGATTTACCTAGACAAAAGTGACCTTGTTATTATTCTGTCTAGCATGGCTACTAAGGTCTCGACAACCTTACTAAATGGGCACACACCGGCTAGGGGAACACGCAAGATAGGGGCCCATTATCACCTTGGCCAAACCCCTATTATTTATGCCCAACACCCCTTAACATCCAAGGGAGGAGTCCCTAAATTCCCCATAACTATACATTTCATTATATGTAGTCAATGGGGTGTAGGTGTTCTTGATCTATATATTATCTTGTGTAAAAGCAATGCATGTTTATAACAACAGATGTTAATAAACAAAATAAGTAAAAAAATATGGCATGTGACCTATGGATTTTGGTCTATTAATTTTATCCTAACCAACGTAAAAATTTCTGTTTTCCCACCCCGGTTTTCAGTTTCTCCTTATTTCTCCCATGTAGTTAAATGCCCTTTCCCATAAACATACATTCAACAGGATGGAAAAAATAAATTTGCTAAAAACACAAATTATGGAAAATTTTAAGAATGCTGGAAATTGCATAAATAAAAATCAGCAGTAATAAACAGCCATTGAAACACATTAAAACACTGATATTTTTTGTCAACGTGACCTTGGAAAAACCCCCTACAACTCTTGGGGAAAACCAGTTTGAGAGCTTTTCTTTATTTCTAGAAAATGCCTTTTTACAGTAAGAGAAATATTCAGCAAAAATCAGCAAGCAAACTTTTACAACTTATCTCAGCCTTGCTGAAACTCAACTTTGCTGAAAAATTGTCCTGCTAAAACTCCGCTGTACAGACTTGCTGAAACACCGCAACTGAAACTCCCCTGCTGATACACCGTTGCTGAAACACCGCTGCTGCAACTCAGCTGCTGATACACCACTGCTGAAACCCCGTTGCTGAAACACGACTGCTGCAACTCAGCTGCTGATACACCGCTGCTGAAACACCGCAACTGAAACTCCCCTGCTGATACACCGTTGCTGAAACACCGCTGCTGCAACTCAGCTGCTGATACACCGCTGCTGAAACCCCGTTGGTGAAACACAACTGCTGCAACTCAGCTGCTGATACACCGCTGCTGAAACACCGTTGCTGTAACACGGCTGCTGCAACTCAGCTGCTGATACATCGCTGCTGAAACACCGTTGCTGTAACACGGCTACTGCAACTCAGCTGCTGATACACCGCTGCTGAAACACCGTTGCTGCAACTCCGCTGCTGATACTCCGCAGCTCACTGTCCAGAAATCACCCTTGCTCTCTTGCTCTCCTTCTCTCAATCTGTTCATGAAAGAATTGAATCGAATGCAATCTTTTCCTCCCTTAATATAACTCCAAGTGACTTTTGGGTGATCCAAGTGACTTTTGGGTGATCTCTAAATCCAATGGCTAAAATAGATTTAGATCAA
>APFE031517107.1:32503-47197 GCA_000404065.3 Pinus taeda
TTTCCTCCTTTAATATAACTCCAAGTGACTTTTGGGTGATCCAAGTGACTTTTGGGTGATCTTTAAATCCAATGGCTGAAATAGATTTAGATCAATGGCTGAGATTAAATGCACATTTAAATCTCACTTTCTATTTTTTAATTCAACCCACTTTAATAAAGACCCACTTAGTCATTTATTTCCAAAGTCACTTTTCCTTTCTAATTTTTCATTGACTTTATAAAAGTCACTTTAAAATTATACTTAGTAACTTTATCACTTAAAGTCACTTTTAAATTAGATTTTAACTTTATAAAAATTATAAAGTCACTTTAGGAGAAAAATTAAAATCTTTTGGACACTTTTCCCTAGGCCAAAGATCAAAGCCTAAGGGAACCACCTGCCCTTCGGTACCAAATTTCAACAACCAACTATCTGATTATTTATCAGTTTTGATGCCTAGTTATGTTGTTAAGGATGAAAAAACTTGTTGTCCTATACGACAAACTATAATCTTTGCGTTAAAACATAGGGACAATAATCTATTTTATTTTATCGACCAGTCCACTATGTTAAAAACACCTCTAGGGAGTTACATTAAAGTGTGGGATGGATAAAGGGTGCTTAGAGGCTTTGAAGCATCCCCTCTATTACATTTTGACTGAAAATACAATTTCCAAGTAGTTGGAAATTGATTCTCAAATTTGTGGGTTATGTTTATTTACCTAGAAATTTATTTAACAATTTCAATAGCTAGAAAATGAAAGAAACTGGATTATAATTTTTAAAAAGTGACTATAAATCAACGTAGAGCTGAAAATATCAAGTTCTAGTTGTAGGTATTATCCTGTAGGCATGTAGAGGTTGTTTATGATGGCTAGATAATGCAGGTTTAGCAAACAAAAAATCCTCTTAACTTCCATATTCGCAACCAAAAGACTAGATATGGGTATAAATAGAGGAAATGGGAACTTGTATCAAACTGGGGATTAGATTTGACATTTTTTCTATGTTTTCCCCAATAAATAACTTGTTGAATATTGATATGTAAATAAAAACAAGTAAGCAAATCCTTCCCTACTTGTAAAAAATAAAAAAGGAAATTTGATATTTTTTGGATTTTTTGTTGTTGAAATTATATTTGTGCCTTGGAGTCTTACCTCTTGCCTAAGTGTGAAGTAGATGTCCCCATAAAGTCGCCATGCTGTGGTTTCAAGGGAGTGGGCTTGGTCCTTCTAGAAATTCCCCCCGCTATTGCTTAATTCACCCTGTAAACTTTCAACCCTCCTTAGGAGTAGCCTCCTCTTTTGGTGTATCCAGCCTTTTTCCTCTGTGTGACAAAATAAAAAATTCTCGGAGTAGTAAATCCTCCTTTTGAAGTAATTTAAAATGCCTTGGATTGATTCATTTGCAAAACAAAACAAACAAACAATAAGACCCTAGTTTCTTACTTCCATGTAGTATATTATCTCCGCATTAGCAGAGAACATTAGTCTTAGGATAGAATTACTTGTTAACAATATAGAATTAGATTAAAAAATTATTCTGAATAACAATAGCACAAAAGGAACAATAGAAAAATAGTAACAATAACAAAAATCACTCCCCATTTATTCAAAAGAGCACAAGAGTTTGCAAATATATGAGCTCTTTATTAATGTTAGCACTTGTCACAACTAAACAACAACAATTACAATAGATGAGACTGTATCCTTTTATAAAAAAATCCATAATGTCTAATTAATGACTAGAAAGTCTCTTCAATAAAAATATTGGTATTCTTCCACATATTGGGAATTAGCAATTTTTTAATTCCTTAAAAATATTACAAAATATATTTAATTATTCCCTAAGGGAGGTTGAATTAACTCAATCTTTCAAAGAGAGGCCACAAATTCCCTTTGAAAATGGATTTTAATGGTCAAAAGTCAAGATATCAACTTCTCCTCCCCATTGTCTAGTATGCTCAGTCCATTTCCCATTTGATTTGTCCACACAAGGGGGTGCAATTTGTTCTTAGGAATTCAGATTGGTTCTCTTGGTTGTTATTCATCTCTAACAACTATATTTTTAGTCCATTTTCATATTTTCTCGGTCCAAGGTAGTTGCAATGACTAATTGACCCCTTTCTAATGGCTAGTTTTGACCCAGTGGATATTTTTAACTTAATTCCACATTGATTTTAACTTGTACAATTTGACTTGGGCCCAAAATGCTAGATCTCCAATGCATATTCCCTCCTAGCAAATCTGGAATATGGGTTTTGCTACTCAAACCCTAATCTATACAGGTATGTATCTGTTTTTCCCCATCCTCTAGGGAATTTCTAGATCATCACCTTGATTGCCATGTCATCTTACTTGCATGCCTGACCTCCAATGCCTTGCATGATCTCAAAATTATGACACTTGGGAACTTCTTTGTCTTGTCATGTTGATCAGTTTTTACATAATGTATACAAGACTTTGATCAATGCTCTGCCTGAAAATCCACTCTGGATGAACCTTGACCGAGCCATAACTTTTCACCAATTGCTTCGATAAAAAAATTTCCACATGACATGGAATCCTTTGGCCCTACTTTGCAATATGAGCCTAGGTTGACTTTTTGACCACATCAACCATTTTTTATTAGGAAGCATGAACTAACTTGGGAAACATGAAAGTTGTCACAATAGACTACTATGTTCTGAGAACAATCATGAGTAATATTGCACCAAGGCTAAGGTCACCTATAGAATCTATATATACTAACCATGTGGAACGACATAGGTGCACCTTGACATAGGGTGGACTAGCCCATACATTGGTGATCACACATACAAATGCAACATCCCATAAAACCATGAATCCTCTTGAGAAGCCTACTAAGGTCATCCAATCTTATTAGGGATGAAATTTCTTAGGTAAAGATTTTAAGGGATGGGGCATGGTCTGACCAAAAAAATGGATATAATTCAAACTAACAAGACAGAGGTCTAAAAGACCTAAGACAGGGCCTCACATGGTTTTGTAGAAATTCCTTGTAAATCAAACTGCTTATGTAATTTTCTAAAACAAAAGACTTGAATCTACTCTACTCATCAGCGGAAACAATTAAACAATCGTGAAATCACGAAGCGTACATGATAAAGAATTCAATAAACACATTACACAATGATTTCCTAGGGAAAGTCATAGCTAGAAAACCCCCGCTATCTGTATATTGCATTAATCAAAAAATATGAGAAGATTACAATGCTTTGCTCAAGCCCGAACAACCTCTGCACTATCTCTATTTGTCTCACTACTTCCTAGACAATCATAGGCCAATACTTAACCAATTTATCGCTTGCCCAAGTCCATATTACCTTGTGTTGTTTCCTTGGGAATTATCCCCTATTAATTAGGGAAATTCGTCAA
The DNA here is from genome assembly GCA_000404065.3 of Pinus taeda. Classification (NCBI taxonomy): domain Eukaryota; kingdom Viridiplantae; phylum Streptophyta; class Pinopsida; order Pinales; family Pinaceae; genus Pinus; species Pinus taeda. Next base: position 35,884 of record APFE031517107.1, read on the forward strand.
TTGGAATTGTGTAATCCTCATAGGCCTTCCTCTATCTACATGCACCACTTGTACAATTCAGATGATTATACAACTAATAGTACATTGTCCATGTACTCCAATCTCAACTAGGTAACTCTCAGATCTAACATGCATGAGTCAGTTAACTGTTTGACCACCTAAAGCAGCTCCCCACTGTCTGACCTCCTACTAGTTCCTCCATCAGGTCAATATAGTTTAACTAACTTTAACTTAGTTAAACTGAATTAATTAATTACAACTCAAAATAAACTCAACCAAGGCTCCTATAATGTAGGAGACACTCTACATGACTTAAGTTAGACCTCAACTTGAATTAACTAAGCCAACTAAGTCAATTTGACTTAGTTAACTCGTACAAGTTGTCTTGTGATGTATAATTATAATTTTATTCCTAATTTAATTCAAGGACAAAATTAAATTAGGATATTCTTGTTGCATTTTCAACACTCACTCTCAACAAGAAAGGGATTATCAAATACCCCAATCGTACCTCTATGGAACTTGAATTTGCCACTTGACGTGCCTTAGTCAAGATATTTGCACCATGTTCCTATGTAGGAATGTACTCCAGCAACGAGATTCTCCTCTACACACAATCTCGTAGATGGTGATACCAAATGTCGATATGTTTGGACCGATCATGAAAAAGTGGATTTTAAAAGCGTTTGATACAACTCTAATTGTTACAATAAATTATTGTAGGATCCATCTGCTGACCAAATAACCCAACAAGGATCTTCCTCATCTAGATAGCTTCATTGGTTACTTGACTAGCAACCATGTACTCTAGTTCTACTAAACTGACTGCAACTGATCTCTGCTTCCTACTGTACCAAGAAGATGTTTCTGACCCAATACTAAAGATTCCCCCTGATGTGCTCTTCCTGACGGATGGATTCCCTAGCCAATCCGCATCTTGTGAAGCCTTGCAACTTCACTCCCTCTGTCCATCTGTATCAAAGAATAAACTGAGTGGTGCCTCTGAGGTATCTCAACACATGTTCAACTTCCTTCCAATAGAGTTTGGTTGGCTTAACCATTACTTGAATAAGCTGATTAACTGCAAAACATAAGTTTGTTCATGTGTTCACCAAATACATAAGTGAACTCATAAGCTGCATGTAAATAGTAGCCTCCACTACTTCACCTGAAATAACATCTTCCTTCCTCTAATTTCCTACCAGAGGAGTCTCCATGGATTTGTTGCTCTCCATGTGGAACTTCTTCAGTATATCATTGGCATACTTTCCCTGAGAGACAAATGGTTCCTCATCTCCTTGTCATACTTCCATACCAAAGAAATAATGCATGAGACCCAGGTCCTTCATCTCAAATTCTCTTGCAATATCCTCTTTGCAAGATTTTACTAGCTTCTCATCATCTATTAGAAGTAAATCATCGACATATAATACTATAATCAACAATTTACCTTCAACCACAATATGGTAAAGGTTTACATCTGCTTCACTTTTGGTGAAGCCCAACCTGGTGAAATAGTTGCCAATCCTGGTGTACCAAGCATGGGGTGCTTGTTTCAATCCATACAATTCTCGCTTGTTTCTGCACACATGTGACTCTTTGTTGAAGGTCTCAAATCATTTTGGCTACTTAATGTACACCTCTTCCTCAATCACTTCATTGGGAAATGTTGTCTTCACATCCATCTAATGTATCTTCCATCCCATCTGCATTGAAAGTGCTATAATATATATGATTGAAGAGTACCTTGCTACTGGAGAAAATGTCTCCTCATAATCAATTCCCTCCAGCTGAGAGAAACCTATGGCCACAAATATGGCTTGTGTTTCTCCACACTCCCATCTATTGCTTTCTTTACCTTATAAAGCCATCTAAAAGTCACTACTAACTTGTTAGCTGGTCTTGGGACCACTTCCCAAACACTGTTTCTGATAATGGAGACGCACTCCTTAACCATGGCATCAACCCATACTGGTTTCTGCATTGCTTCCTCGAATTAGGATGGCTCAATCTCTACACTCTCATTCATCAAAGCCATGTAGCCAGTGTACAAATCTGGTGACCTCCTCTGCCTACGCTATGATGTGGATGCTCCCACATTCTCTCTAGCATCATGCATCAATATGTCATCCTCTCTTGTGCACTTCCTTCCATCTCTGGAAGTCTTTGCATGAGTGGGTGCTTCCACCCTCGGCTCCTCTACACGTGGCTGCTCCACATCATCCTGAGGTTCTTTCTTTTGAGCTAAAAGCTCCTCCTCTACATGTAAATGAAGCTCCCTCTTAAGGGAACGTCTCATGGTTTTTTCTTCATCTAGCTTCAATTCTCTATCAACTAGTGTCATCCTGTTAGATGGAAGGTACACCCGATAGTTGTGAGGTGTATCAGTGTACCCCACAAATATGCCCAACTCAGTTGTAGGTTCTAGCTTTTTCCTTGCATCCTTGGTGACATGATGGTAAACTAGTGAACCAAATATCATGAAGGCTACCACATCTGGCTTCTTACCTAAAACATTTCTTCTGGTGTACTCGTGCCGAGAATCCAATGAGGACTCCTTTTCTGCAGATATGCAACTGTTTTGCATGCTTTAGCCCACAAGTGCAACGGTAGGCCTTGGTCATGTAACATCACCCACACAGCTCCCACCTCATTTTGTTGTGGGTTATGGGGTGCTATTAACTTCTGTCAAATGCCTTTTGATGCACAAAAGTTCTTGAATTCATTCTACACATATTTTCCACTGTTATCGCTCCTAAGAGCCTTCACTTTCCTCGAGTTTATATCTCAACAAGTGCTTTAAATTCACAAAATTTAGATAACATCTAATCTTTCTTCTGCATTAATAAAATCCAGCACTTACGTGAGAAATCATCTACAAATATTACATAATACCTGTGCTTGGTTGTGGAGGCTGTCGAGAACGATCCACACAAATCTGAGTGAACTCTTTCAAGGATAACTTGTGCTCGACTGGTCCTTATCATGAAAGGTGGATTTAGTGTACTTCCCCAATGTACACCCTTTGCATGCATCTGTCTATTCTAGTGCACCCTTGGGAAGTCCTGTAGAAATCTGTTGCATGATCTTCAAAGCTCTGTGGTGCAAGTGGCCCAATATTCTATGCCACAACTCACTGATGTCTCGACTCTACACCTTCCCTGCTTTTGTGCTCAAAGCATAACAATCTTCTACATCCAATTTGTATAGGTTCTTCAACTAGACCCCAATCTGCTTCACTTGTCTTGAGGCTATGCAACGAAGGAAAGCCTCTCCTTTGCTAAATATCACATCACAACCTCTATCCTCCAACATAGTGACTGAAACCAAATTCTTCTGAAGACCTGGAACATACATGCTATCTTTTAATGTGAGAGGAGAACCAAACTCCCTCTGAAAATTAATAGTATCGATGTTGCTCGCATTATACCTTCCATCATCTCCCATTTCAATGTGCATCTGGAGGTCCTTCTCCTCCAAGTCACTGAAGAATTATTTGTTGTCGGTCATATGGAATGAGGCTCCACTATCTAGATACCACACACCACCAATCACCGATGTCACCATGCAAGAGATGAGGGTGAATTCCAACTCGAATTATGAAGAAGAGCTTCACCTTCCGCTCGTCCCGAGCGCTTCTTGTTAGCTTTCTTGTGGGGACACTTCGTGGCATAATGTCCCAGCTCGTGAAAGTGAAAACATTTAATCTTCGACAAGTCCTTCTTCTTACTGCCTTGACAAGTCCTTCTTATTGGTAGCCATGTCAGCTCTTGGGAAGGCCTAGAAGTGCTAGGATGACCAGATCATGTTCAACAACTATAACACCAACACTTCCAAGTTCGTTAGAAGATTGGGTGAGCCTAGTCAAGTACTTTGGTATTGTGTCGCCCTTATCCATCTTGATTTTCCTAATCTTATTCTTTAGTGCTAGCTTCCTGTGGTCACTGCTCTTTTGAAATAATATTGTCAAGGCCTTCCACATTGCATATGGAGTCTCCTTACCATGGAGGTTTGAGACAATATGATCTCGAACTCCTAGTATGATCCTTATTGCCTTTGCAACACATTTTCTCCACTCTGCTAGATCTTGAGCATCAGTTTAGTGGAGGCTTAGGAATATCTTTCTATATGAATTCCTTAAGCCCATTGTCCTCCAACATTTCCTCTATCCTATCCTTCCAAGAAATATAGTTTGAACTACCCTCAAGGGCATATTCGAGTTTCAATCCGTAGAATGACATCCTGTTGGCTCTGTAGAATTATACTACAAATTCGATTTCACCTGCAAAAGCAAAACTCATATTCTCTTCTTCTAGAGTGATTTCTGCTCTGATACCATGTAGAAATTCCTTTTATATTCAAACTACTTATGTAATTTTCTAGAACAAAAGACTTGAGTCTACTCTATTCAGCAGCAGAAACAATTAAATGATCACGAAATCACGAAGCATGCAAGAGAAAGAATTCAATCAATGCTTTACATAATGATTTCCCAGGGAAAGCCACAACTAAAAAACCCTTATTATCTATATATTGCGTTAGTCAGAAAATATGAGAATATTACAATGCTTTTCTCAACCCCGAGCAACCTTTGCACTATCTCTATTTGTCTCACAGCTTCCTAGACAGGCCTAGGCCAATACTTAACCAATTTCTCACTTGCCCAAGTCCCTATTTCCTTGCACTGTTTCCATGGGAATTAGCCCCTATTAATTAGCGAAATTCCTCAATTGGAATTGCACAATCCTCATAGCCCTTCCTCTAACTGCATGCACCACCTATACAATTCAGATGACTATACAACTGATAGTACACTGTCCCAGAACTCCAATCTCAATTGGGTAACTCTCAAACCTAACACGTATGAGTTATTTATGAGTGAATAATCAGTTAACTGTTTGAAAACATGAAGCAACACCCCACTATCTGACCTCTTACTAGTTCCTCCATTGGTTAGAACTTGTTTAAGTAAATTTAACTTAGTTAAAATGAATTAATTAATTACAACTCAAAATAAAGTCAACCAGGGCTCCTATAATGTAGGAGACACTCTACATGACTCAAGTTAGACCCTCAAATTGAATTAATTGAGACAACTAAGTCAATTTAACTTAGTTAACTCGTACAAATTGTCTTGTGATGTGGAATTACAATTTTATTCCTAATTTAATTCAAGGACAAAATTAGATTAGGATTTTCTTATTGCATTTTCAACAAGTTTTAGATGACTTTAATGTGTGGCCTTAAGCTTACAATGGTGGTGAATGATGCAATGAAAAAATATATGTACCCCTGTTAAATACACACATGGTAGCAAGAGGATATGAAATATAAAACATGAGAGTACATTTTTTATTAGCAAATGTGTAAGGACCAGTTCTATACCAAGTGTAAGGACCAGTTCTATACTATATATATATATTTTTTCTTTTACAAATCACAATAAAATACAACCAGAAGAGAAAAACATTTGGAATTCAAATTTGTTCAGCAACTGTCTAACACATTCCTAAATTTCATTTCACCGAACATATCATAAAATTGACATATAGTTAACTAAGGCCATAAAGAAATCATACAAAATAATATTGCAACACACATGTACCATTCACTAGAAGATGAGACTCCACTTGATTTACGATACTTATCTACCCTTGTCGTCGGGCACCTCCAAGAGTAAATAACGACGTACTTGATCCGAATGCGTTGACCCACTGGTTAACCTCATAGCCTACTCCTTGGGTACTCTTCTTCCCTGCGGACCCCCGAGCTACAATGGGGTTGTACAAGGGAGAAATACAATAGCTAGTAGAGGAAAGCACTCCTTGGCTCAAGAGTCCCCTATCTAAAATCCTCTACCTCACCAAACTCACTATAGTTTCGTAATCACTGCTTTGACATAATCTCATCCATCCAAAAAATGGGTTTCCCCAAAAAAATCCCTTCTCCCATGGCTTGCCCCTTCTTTTATAGGAGTCCTCATAGGTGACACTTGGCATGTCATGCATAATTAATTATTTTTTTTATAATTCAATAGTTTGATTATTCACCCATCCATGTGTCACTCTCTCATCAAGGGTCTCCAAAATTATTTACATAAATTTTAATTTAAAACTAATATTTTCCTCACTTCAACAAGATTCCTATTTCTTCTCCTAGTTGCTTCTTGATCCCCCTTTTATTCCTTAATTTGTGTTCATTACTAAAGTCAATTAATGAGTCAATATTTGATACCCTATATACTCCCTAATTTAACTCAAGTTATCTCTTAGATGGATATTCTTATGTTGGTTGTTGCCACATGGAGGTTCTCTACATTTCTCTAAAATTTAATTTATTAATCTGATTTTAATTCACCTTCCTCTTCTCTTAATTAGGTTTAACTAGTTTAGGATTAATCTTTATCCTTACATTTATGTCCCTCTTTACCCTTTTTACCTAATTAAACTACATAATCTACCTAATATTTTTCCAACATGGGGAGAGTAGAGTTTTTAATATAAAATATTTTATTTCTTCCCATGATCCTCTTAGCCCACATTTTATTCTTGATTTAATTACCTCTGTTTCTGGCATCATTTACCCTTGATGTAAATTTACCTAGTTTCATTTCTTGATTTTATTTATTTATTTATTTATTTTTAATGATTCCAAGGGTGCCAAGTTTGGTTGTGTCCTTCAAGAACTTCCCTTGAAGTTCCAAGGGTCCCACGCCTAACAATTTATTTGTGATGCCAAGGGTGTCATGTTTGGTCGTGCCCTTCAAGAACTTCCCTTGAAGTTCCAAGGGTGCCACGCCTAACAATTTATTTGTGATGCCAAGGGTGCCAAGTTTGTCGTGCCCTTCAAGGAATTCCCTTGAAGTTCCAAGGGTGCCACACCACTTGGCCTTCAAGCATTCGATGACTACGAGGGGAATGTATAGGTGCAACGACATAGACCACTATCATCTCTTATGTTGCCTGCTATAGTGAAACTAATGGTGTCGGAGATCAAGGAATCCACCTTGATGCGCGCCCCCCGGTAAAATCCTCATATGTGACCCAACTTTGGGACCTGCTTTAATGGCATCATGATCTTCAAAGAGAAGGTGTTTCAACCTTTCCATCCCAATTCATGACGAGAGTGCTAGTGTGTGACATTAGGGTCACTATCCCACCCCTCCCATGTAGTTCCATCCACTTGTACAACCCCATCACCCATATGTGAGTCATTCGACGAAGCAACTAATATGTGCCTGCAACCATTAACATATCATCAGAATATAGATAACATATATAGCAGGTTTCAAAATTGACTTAGAATTTTAAAGATAAAATAATATAAATTTTCATCAAACCAGGTGTCGTTAACTCGTCATATGCAAGTGTCTCTAGTGTTTTCCTACCATACTCAATAATCATCAGTAACAAGGTTTCTCAGTGTTAGTCATTGTCATAACAACATCATCGCCATCACCTAATCATTTGCATCATTGTTCTTTGTGAGCCAGAACTAATGCAAGTAGGTAACATAGGGGACACATCCATCATGGCTATCATCATCATAACATCAATGGAAACATACATATCCATCAAAGCTATCAACATCGTAACATCAATAGAAAACATACCTATCCATCAAAGCTATCATCATCATTATATCAATAGAGAGCATACATATTCTTTAGTGCTATCATCATCATAATTTCAATGGAGAACATACATAAACATCACAACCACTAATAAGAGAGTCATGTGTCCGAATCGTCAACCTAATGTCCTCAAAGAATAAAGTATCTAAGATAATGTCATATTAGGGTCAGGAAACTAGAGTGGGCACTACATACACCCCCTCTTAACAATGGACTTCGTCCCGAAGTCCTTAGAACATAAAGGAAAAACGACGACACATATCCTAGGAACCCTTCCTGAAACTCTTGCTAACCTTCTGGTAACAGGTATCTCTGATTTTTTTAAATTAAGCAAATTTTCGCTAATGAATTAAAATCAGTCAACAAAATCGATTTCATCTTTTGGATTAAGTAATTTTCTCAACAAATTTATTTATTACTATTATTATTTTTATTATTTTTACCTAATTAGTTCTATTAGGTCCTCATGAAACATTGTCATAAAATCTAATGCTTCTCATTTTCATTCCTTTAACCTCTTAAATATTCAAGAATGTCTTTCTAGTATAGTTCCTTCGAACATGAGCTTGAGCTGTAATGTCCAACAATTGTCCTTGTTATGATCATCCTTCATACTATGTTCATAATGCAAGTCTTTTTTTTTTCTTTCTCTTTTTTTAATTTGAACTATGTTTCAATTAGCTTGAAATTTAATTTATGTTCCTGGAGAAGCTTTAAAACGTGATTGCAGCTCGATTTATATATTTGGCTCTGTTCATTGTTTTTATGCCGAACAAAAGAGTTGGAGAGAAGTTAAATTAGCTTTCGTATACCTATCAATCATTTTGGATCTTTCCTGGCATTATTTATATGTAGAACAAAAGAGTTGCAATATTATTTTAGTCATGCATGCATGCGCCCATAGGTCTCAAGGGTTCAACATAACTCTGATACCAAGTGTAAGGACCAGTTCTATACTATATATATATATATATATATATATATATATATATATCATATATATATATTTATATATATATATTATATATATATATATATATATTCTTTTACAAATCACAATAAAATACAACCAGAAGAGAAAAACATTTGGAATTCAAATTTGTTCAACAACTGTCTAACACATTCCTAAATTTCATTTCACTGAACATATCATAAAATTGACATATATTTAACTAAGGCCATAAAGAAATCATACAAAATAATATTGCAACACACATGTACCGTTCACCAAAAGACGAGACTCCACTTCATATGCCAATACTTGTCTACCCTTGTTGTCGGTCACCTCTGAGAGTGAATGACGACGTACTTGATCCGAATGTGTTGACCCATTGGTTAACCTCCCAGCCTACTCCTTGGGTACTCTTCTTCCCCGCGGACCCCCGAGCTACAATGGGGTTGTACAAAGGAGGAATGCAATAGCTAGTAGAGGAGAGCACTCCTTGGCTCAAGAGTCCCCTCTCTAAAATCCTCTACCTCACCAGACTCACTATAGTTTCGTAATCACTTCTCTAACATAGTCTCATCCATCCAACAAAAGGGTTTCCCCGAGAAAAATTCCCTTCTCCCATGGCTTGCCCCTTCTTTTATAAGAGTCCTCATAGTTGACACTTGGCATGTCATGCATAATTAATTATTTTTTTATAATTCAATAGTTTGATTATTCACCCATTCATGTGTCACTCTCTTATCAAGGGCCTCCAAAATTATTTACATAAGTTTTAATTTAAAACTAATATTTTCTTCACCTCAACAAGATTCTCATTTCTTCTCCTAGTTTTCTTTTGATCCCCCTTTTATTCCTCAATTTGTGTTCATTACTAAAGTCAATTAATGAGTCAAGATTTGATACCTTATCTACTCCCTAATTTAACTCAAGTTATCTCTTAGATGGATATTCTTGTGTTGGTTGTTGCCACATGGAGGTTCTCTACATTTCTCTAAAATTTAATAAATTAGGTTAACTAGTTTATGATTAATCTTTATCCTTACATTTATGTCCCTTTTTCCCCATTTTACCTAATTAAACTACATAATCTACCTAATATTTTTCCAACATGGGGAGGGTAGAGTTTTTAAGATAAAATATTTTATTTCTTCCTATGATCCTCTTAACCCAAGTTTTATTCTTGATTTAATTACCTCAGTTTCTAACATCCTTTACCCTTGATGTAAATTTACAGTTTTCATTTCTTGATTTCATTTATTAATTTATTTATTTTTAATGATTCCAAGGGTGCCAAGTTTGGTCGTGCCCTTCAAGAACTTCCCTTGAAGTTCCAAGAGTGCCACGCCTAACAATTTATTTGTGATACCAAGGGTGCCAAGTTTGGTCGTGCCCTTCAAAAACTTCCCTTGAAGTTCCAAGGGTACCACGCCTAACAATTTATTTGTGATGCCAAGGGTGCTAAGTTGGTCATGCCCTTCAAGAAATTCCCTTGAAGTTCCAAGGGTTCCACACCACTTGCCCTTTAAGCATTCAGTGACTACGAGGGGAAAGTATAGGTGCAACGACATAGACCACTATCATCTCTTATGTTCTCTGCTATAGTGAGACTAATGGTGTTGGAGATCAAGGAATCTGCCTTGATGCACGCCCCCTAGTAAAATACTCACAAGCGACCCAAATTTGGGACCTACCCTCATGGCATCGTGATCTTCAAGGCGAAGGTGTTTCAACCTTTCCAGCCCAAGTCACGACGGGAGTGCTAATGGGTGAGATCAGGGACACTGTCCCACCCCTCCCATGTAGTTCCATCCACTTGTACAACCCCATCACCCATATGTGAGTCATTCGACCAAGCAACTAATATGTGTCTGCAACCATTAACATATCATCAGAATATAGATAAACATATATAGCAAGTTTCGAAATTGACTTAGAATTTTAAGGATAAAATAATATAAAGTTTCATCAAACCAGGTGTCATTAACTCGTCATATTCGAGTGCCTCTGGTGTTTTCCTGCCATACTCAATAATCATCAATAACAAGGTTTCTTAGTGTTAGCCATTGTCATAATAACATCATCGCCATCACCTAGTCATTTGCATCATTGTTCATTGTGAATCAAAACTAATGCAAGTAGGTAACATGGGGACACATCCATCATGGCTATCATCATCATAACATCTATGGAAACATCCATATCCATCAAAGCTATCAACATCGTAATATTAATAGAAAACATACATATCCATCAAAGCTATCATCATCATGATATCAATAGAGAACATACATATCCTTTAGTGTTATCATCATCATAATGTCAATGGAGAACATACATAAACATCACAACTACTAATAATAGAGTTACGTGTCCGGATCCTCAACCTGAGGTCCTCAAAGAATAAAGTATCTAAGATAATGTCATATTAGGGTCAGGAAACTAGAGTGGGCACGACAAAATGATATACATTTATAGTACATGGTGTGACCATTGGGTTCCACATCCCAAGGTCTCTTGGACTTCCTTAGTCTATTTCGCTTCCACACTAACCCTTAGAGGATTAGGTGTCCAACATTCCCCCCCTAATCTGAAGGGTCACATATGAGTCCAAGAAGAGAGTTGTAATACAAAATGTACCAAAAATGCATGGCAGTACTAGGCTAAATGTACTCTCTGAAATGTTGGTATAAAGGGCGGTGGTTTAAGGATGACCACCAACACTGGAATGCTTA
>APFE031517107.1:47771-71842 GCA_000404065.3 Pinus taeda
CCATCCAAGATGAATCTTTGTTCTTGTAGGAGGTTTGTTTTTGAAGCATCTGTTTGAAGAATGATTGGTTTTATGACAGTGCTTACATGGATGAAGATCAAAACAATGATCTTTCAGATGGCCAAATCGGTCACAGTGTTGGCATTTCATGATCTGTTGTTATTGCTGTCGCTGTGGAAGAGGGGTAGAATCTGGAACAACTGAAGATGAATTGTCATGAGGAGCAAGTGAAGATGAACCATCCTGAAGAAATCCAACACTTTGAAACTCAATGGCTTTTGAGTAGTCTGGAATGTGAAAGGACACGTCCTTGCCATATCCAAGATCAGTTCTGTGCTTGTTATGGACAATCTCTTCCCAAGGTCTGATGATGGGCTTGGGAAGGGAAAGCTAAACTTTTGCTTTCGCATGTAACCTTGCTGCTTTAATGGGTAATAAATCTGAATGAACTGTAACATTATTGTCTTTCTGTTTATGGGAGTCTGTTTCAATCTTCTGAATAGAAACAGGTTCAGAATGTTGACTCCACTATTGTAATTATTCCTTCTATAGTTGAGATTCAAGCTGCAAAAATTCAATCTGTTCTAGTGCATATTGTAGACATGTCTGAATTTCTGAGAGAGAGCCTTTGTTGATTTGGAATGTGTCATCAATAGTAGATTGTATAAGAGTTTTCAAAACCTCTAATACTCCACCAATTAGAGCCATAGCAAGTGCACCATTATTACAATCAACGTGTAATAGTTCTTAAGTTTTTAAGGTAGGAAATGATTGAACTCTCCTCCATAAAATACTGCTTTTAATTTTCCACTTTCTACCTTCAATCTGAGCATATAAGTCACTACTCATCATATATTGTATATCATGGCAATGTCATCATATACCATACATACACACTTCATAAAGAGATTTCAACACTTCAATCTGAGCATATAAACCACTACTCATCTTATAATGTATATCATGGCAATGTCATCATATACCAATACATACACACTTCATAAAGAGAATTCAACGTGTACATTCCCATCACAATGTATAGACCATACAATAATAAAATATAATAAAAGGAATTCAACACGTATGGGGCTCCCTTTAATGTATAGCTTCAACCAATGTTTAGTTTAAATGCCTCACATGCACCATACCAGCAGAACACACCAACACATTCTTACACATATCAGATCAGCTTACTAGACCAATGTACTCACCAAAAGGATTAACGCATTCACAGTTTAGGATAGATGTAAAGACAATTCATGACACAAAAATAAAACATCCAACATATAATAAGCACATGTCAGAACTATTTATCATAACTGGACTCCAAAAACCATATATATATCACACGATCACCTCCTTTTTGTTTGCATGCGTCGTCGGTGTCGATTCAGTATTGCAGGAGGTCGTGTGTTTGGTCAAATGGGATTTAACTTCCATATTCTCAACTTTACTCTTGAAGTCAAATAGTATTTTTAATTCGTTCACTTCATCGCTTTTGGCAAAACAACTTTTCAATATAAAAGATTGGACAAGATTTGATGGGTGATGTAAACTTCACGCAATAAGGGTTGCAGGTTAAATTAAATGCCAAAATTGCTATAAGGGGCATGGGTCAAAGATTATAAGCGTTTATTGAAAGCCACAGGAGGAGGTTTGTACCATGTCGGAGAAACTCAAATATCACAACACGGACTCTCTGAGAGTGAAGGTTCCTTTAACAATCAACTCTGTGCGACTAGCAATATATGGCAATTTGGTGCGTCGGTAAATGGTAGAATTTAAGGAATGGGATGGCGTGAGAATAAACTAGAACAAGCAAATAAATGTATATTACCCACAGCTTCTATGTACACACCTTTGAAGCAATTGAAAGTGGCAGTGTTACCATACAACTAGACATGGTGAAATGGAGTTTGCGAACGTTGCTTAAATCTCAGGCCACGAATAAGGAGCAACCTCTCTTTCAGTAGGATCCTGATCGAAGAGCAGATCTCTGTATTCGTTTATGCTTGTGTTTACTGAATGGTATTACACTCCTCGCTATGGCTTGTTTGAATCATCTCCAATCTACTGCAATACCACTGGTTCACAGTTTATGCGTTCTTAACTCATTTAATATCATCGCGCTCAATGTGCCCAATCCGAAATTGAAATTGAAATCCATCTCCGACCCAACAACGATTGAGTATGGTAGATTACTATGACATCGACCACATTCTCATGGAGTAGGAACCGGTGTCTGTAGTGTTTCGGGTTGGCACAAATGGAGTGGGCCTCTTAGATCCTAGATCTGAAAATAATAATGTATAAGCAGGTGCAAAGGTGGAGCTACCCTTCTGGTTGGCCCAAGATCTGTGCACTAGAGAAGCCGTCTCGATCAATAATCCAACATTCTATAACCATAGGATTAGGAAGGAAATGCAACCTGATCCTGTTTGTGTCAACCTCAGAATTTGATGCCCTTACTTCTACGAGCTAAGATGCAAACTTGCACCTTTAATTTCAGATAAAAGTCTTGGGTCCTTTCTTCTTTACACATTGCATGGGTGTTTCAAAGACATTATTTGCAAAGCTCATAGCATCGCTTTCTCTGTGACATCAAAATTTTTACAGCTTCGGACGAGGGAAGAAAGCCAATTGTTTGATGCAACTTACACTTCAATGAAAGCTTTCAAGAAGTGGCAACTTGAGGGCCCAAGATTGGAGAAGGCATCTGTGTGGAGGCACCAGTTTTGAAAGATCGCGTCGTTTCTTGCTTCCCAAGAATGCTAGGCTTCACCAGCAGCGGCAAGAGACTCGTATCTAGGAAAATTGGCAGAGGGGCAGAGTCAGACCACCAGTAGACTCGTATCCAGGAAAATTTGCAGAGGGACAGACTACTTCTGAAGAAAGGGCAGAAGGGAGTTACAAAATGGAGCTGGAAGCCAAAAATGGCACTGGAGAAATGACAGAGGTTGTAGCTAGAATTTAGCTGAGAAAATACTCATGAAATGCAGAAGTGATGGCAGAAATGACCTGCATAGAAAGGCCATAAAACAAATGGCACAAAGTAATTATGCAGGGCAGGAATATGCCTACTCTGATACCATGTTAAATACACACATGGCAACAAAAGAATATGAAATATAAAACATGAGAGTACATTTTTTATTAACAAATGATATACATTTATAGTACATGGTATGATCGTTGGGTTCCACATCCCAAGGTCTCTTGGACTTCCTTAGTCTATTCCGCTTCCACACTAACCCTTAGAGGATTAGGTGTCCAACATTATTAACAAAGGGGTAATAATTGGCTCCAACTGCAGAACATATGCTCTACCCAAGAGGATGTGAGAACCTCAAAATATTCCACCCGTCACCCGAAAAATCATTATCAAAACATCAGTATCCTATGAGGGAATTGGAAGGAAGTCCTATCCCTCCCTAATATAGAAAAAAAATTAAATGAACAAACAACTATCTTAGAAAATGAAATAACATAACCAATGTGAAATACAATTAACTACAAAAATTAAATAACAACACAATAAATGAGCATGAAATCACACAAGCGAAAATGAAAACTATGTTGCAGTGAGAAATGCACCCTTGATAACACTAAGTTATATCTTTCTAGAACAATTTTAAAGCTTGCACATTGATAGGTAAAGGAAACCTCTCACCATCTAGATGGCCAATGCAAAATTAATTGTGACACGCAACTACAACAATTATATGGGGGTTTGTTGCCTCAAAATATAGTAGGCCTTGTGAGAGGCTTTTTGCTGCAAAATTTAGTATGCCTTGGAGAGGGAAATCCTATAAGGTAGAAAATAGACCAAGAAACAACAATTGGGTGGTGGCCCACTCTCACCACATCCAAAACCCCCTTCTCTTCATAGGCTTTCACTAATGGAGGAGTCTCAGAAGGAGAGAGACCACTTATAATAAGGTATTCTAGGGTTAATGTGTGAAGTAGAGGAAATTTCAGCCTAAAAGTAGCCTTCTAAAGAAAAATAATAAAATAGTAGTTAAAATAATAAAATAAGAGTCATGAATTTTAGAGGGAAAAGAAGAAATTTTTTTCTTTTTAATTGTAATTTTGGCTTATGTCCTTATAGGTTTACTCAAATTTCAAGTGTAGACACTCGTTGGATGCAAAATTTAATTTCACATCTAGTAAGTACCCATTATGCTACTTTTGAGAAGACCCACATTGATAAAAATTGTAGATACATTAAAAATGCGTGTTGGACACACTTTTTTAATGTATCTGCAATTTTTACCAATGTCGGTCTTCTCAAAAGTATACATAATGGGTACTCATTGGATGCGAAATTTAATTTTTCATCCTACAAGTGTCTACACTTGAAATTTGAGTAAACCTATAAGGGGATAATCCAAAAATACAATTAAAAAATAGTTTTTCTTCTTTTCCATCCAAAATACTTACATGTACCTCTTTTTAAATTTAAATGATTTTGATTGGTTTACATATTATGACATGGAAATTACGTAAAAATTTCATGGGAACTTTAGGCTAAAATTTCCTCTAATGAAATGATCTCACTAGGAACTCTTCAAGAGAGACACAATTTATGCTCAAGCCTTCATAAGGAAGCAATTCACTTTCAATAAAGAGGCCTAGAAACAAGGGCAGAAGACTTAGGGTTTGATAAATTTGACAAGTGTTGGAGTAACTCAAGGTCAAGGCTAGGAGAAATGTTTCTTACATTGTATATCAACAATGCCAAGGCTCATGAAACCTTCAAGGAAACCCTTAAGTTGAAGGAAGGAGAACTAAGGTTTCTCGTTTAGGAAAAAAAACTAGGGAAAGGAAATTTATGGATGAAATTGAAGTGGATGCCTACAAAAATAATAGATTTAGTGGAAAATAATATCCTCTTGATGTTTAGGCTCTTCAACCACCATAATTCCTCTTGCCTAGGCATTCACACCAAGCCCTAGTTTCCTATTTTAGCTTTGAAAGGCTGAATTTGGAGAGAGAAAATGTGGATAAAATTAAGATGTGATCACCAACCAAATGATCCAGTCCCTTGTTCCTTAGGAGTATGGAGTACTTAATGCAATAGATCAACCAAATAGCTTCTATAGAAACCATAATTTTGATGCCCTAGCAAGAAAAATTCCATCAATTACCTAAGGCCTTCCCTATTTGAATTCTAAAGGTAGGGATCTTGATAACTTCAACCAAATGGATAGAAACTTTAGAAATGTTTTTCCATTCGGTGATATCTACATTTAATTTAGTGGAATGTGAAGACTTGAGAGATTCCACTACTGCTTTAGAAAAATAGGATGTTTGACTAGATTATTGGTTAGGTGATTGAGCAAGGATTGGTTTAGGATGTTTCTTTATATTTGCATTGATAAGTTTTTCCTTTGAAATGTTCGACATACATATGTTTTAGTTGATCATTTAAAGGGGTCCTACTAAATACCCTAGCAACCTTATCTATCCACTAATACCCTCAAAAGAGGACAAAGTGCATGTATCTAGGAAAATAGATGCTTCGATCTTGCCTACGTTGTATGATTCTAGAAAATCTTGGAATGTGAACTCAAAGTGGAAAGTATTGCACACCCTACAAAAAATATGTCTAAACTTCTCAACAACATTGTTAGATTCCAAAGGATTAGGAGATTTATGATCTTGGTACGAAGGTTTAAGGGCGGTCGTAGGAGAGAAACTATTTCATAGTTGAAAGGGCTATTAACAATGTTCCGTTTTAACCACTTTTTTTTTAACATCTTGATGGATTTGCAACATTTCCCTCATGGATAGTTGCAATTCTTTATTTTGGTGAGTTAATTGGGATATAGAATCATCTAAGTTGGATGTTGAAGGCTTGCCTTTATTTTTATATGCTTTGGTTTGAGGTTTGGCTCTAGGCTATGTTACCACAAAATCTAGCAAGCCTTGGAGAGAGAAACTCTGTAATACAAAAACTAGATAAAGGGATAACAATGGGGAAAGGCCCAATGTGACCTTAGCCAAAATCCCCTACTCTTTACAGAATTTCACCAATGGGAGGAGTCTAAGTAGGAAAGAGATACTTAGAATAGATAGGTTAGGTATAGGGTACGAAGTAATCAAGCTAGAGCTCATTCAAAAGAGAGGCTCAATAAAGGTACAAGGTTTCAAAGAAGAAAATTAATCTCTAAGAAAATCCTAAGAAAAGAAAACAATGGCCTTGGGTTTTGAGGCTTTTCAATGGTAATAGTTATTCACAAGGTCAAGGCCCAAAAGAAATGGCTTCTTATGATATACTTCAACAAGTACTTGTGAAAATCTCAATACTGAAAACCTATTGTAGCAACTAGAATTTATTTTCTAATTGTTAATTCATTTAACAATTTGTCTGCTAATGATAAATATTAAATAAATCACATTCTAACCTTCACAAATAAAAATGCAGAAGAAAATAACGCTAGAAACTGAGAAATTCTAGCAAACACACATAAAAAGAAACATAGTTATTTTTGGACAAATGTCCCCGAAAAAACCAAACTTGGGAAAACTAGTGCAACAAATGAGGGTTTTATTATTAAGTGAGTGCAATATATGGATGCCCAAGTGGGAATCCAAACAGAGAAAAAAGAATGGAAAAAATATTGTGAGTAATTTTCCTCACCCCCCCAGGATATCCTGGCTCAATGAAGCCAATCGAATTGGCTTCCCAACTGCCTCTACGTGGGCCCTGCATCAACCTCTATGCAAGCTTGAAATATGTTGCCTTGAAATTACCTCTGATCTATTTCTGACTAATTTCTGCTGGTGTGGAGTCCTCTGGCTTGGCTCTCTGGAAATTCCTTTGGCCACTAGCGCCTGAAACGAATCTTCCTCCAACTAAATCGAATTTCCCTCTAGAGGCTTCTGCACAGACCCTGCGTCAGCTTCATTGTGGCTCTTTCTGCCTCTTTGTGATGCACTTCACCAGATATGGAAAACTTCCTCTGACTCACTGCCTTTTCCCCTCACTGTTTCTACTTTCTTCTCCAACTTTCCAACAACTACTGCTGCTCTCTGGAAATCAAACTGCCAAATAAATCGAAACACTCAAGTGTGTTCTACATATACCCATCAACTTCTTCTTATAATTGAGTTTCTAGAGAATTCTCACCTTATCTCAATTGATATTGATTAATTAACCAGATTTCCTATGTTTAGACTTAAGAAATATTTAAAAACAAACTAATAATCTAATTGGGACACTTCTAGGCGGAATTTCCATAACAATTTTTGGGTTATGGAGAGCTCATGTGTTTTAGCCTCTCTACAATGTTTCGAGGCTAGAACACCTCCGATGCTACAAAAAATAACAGTACTAAGTTCATACAACCTTCAAGGAAGTCCTCAAGTTGAGGGGAAAAGAATTAGGGTTTCCTGCTTGGAGCAACACCTAGGGCAAGAGATTTTATAGATGAAATTTGAGTGGATTCCCACCAAGCTTGGAAAATAGGTAGCCTATACGATAAGCTTGATGTTTAAGCTCTCAAATCACTAAAAATCCTCCTCCCTAAAAATTTTCTACAAGACCTAAACTTTTGCCCTAGCCTTAAAAGGACCAATTTTAGGGGAGAAAAATATGGAGAAAATTTAGGGTTGATCACCAGTGACTTGGAATAGTTCCTTACCGTTTAGGCATATGGAGTTAAGGCTTAAATAGATAAGCTAGATCCTTTCTAAGGAGGCTAAAAATTGATGCCCTAGGTATCAAATTATAACATTTACCCACTTCAAAAGAAAATGGAGTTTGATCAAGAGATTAATGATTTCCTCCACTAGGAATATTCATTACAAATTGTACAATAAATTATTTTTCAACGATTAGGGCACAAAATAGCATAGCCTAGAAACAATAATTCCATACATTAGATAATTTCATGATAGAAAATATTCAACAATAAGCAATTCAGACCAACATGTGGTATATCCATCCTTTATCCAAAGAAGTAGCTCCAAGTACGATAAAAAATAGCTTCCAAATATGAGAGTGCATCAAATAGATCTCCAATAGCCAAGAAGGGACAAGTGAAAAATTCCTCTAAGACGTCGAATTCCAAGTGTGATGATGATGAGAGACTCAAATGAGGTCTCTTTTATCTATACATTTCTAATCAATTCTAATTTTAGCCTAAAGCCCCTCTTAGTTGTCAAATCATGGGAAAAATCTAAGTGTGGTTACAAGCCAATCACATAGCCAATGTGAAATCATAAAATTTAATCCACAATAGGGTCTAAATGTTATTTTCATTGCTGTGTGGGCCTCATGGAAGCATGCGTTGAGCTCCCTTGATGCCAAACTAACTCAAGAGGTTTCTAAATTCATCCTCTAGGGGTTGACCCCTAGGCATCCATGCAAATCATCACATGGACCCCAATTTTGTGTTTGAGGAACAAAATGGGTCTCAAGCGTCTCCTGGTGATCAAATATATTGACTCTACTCCAACATTGAGGGCTCAGAATATGGTGCTAGCCTTCCCATGTCTCAAAGGGTGAGAAAACCTCATTTGACCCTAAGATCATTCACCAAACCATCAATGCACTACTAAGTCGGCTGGGGCATGCTAGTCAAAGTGCATCATCTCACAAATAATGTGGAGCAAAGTACAAACTATTGTGGTATTGAAGGTTCCCATGGAATGGAATGATTCTCTACAATTGTCAAGAATCTAATGGATCTCAACGATTCACTTGTAGGGTTTCATACGCTCCTCTAGTGGACTTAGGCCCCAATTAATTTTCCCAAACCATGATGAAACCACCTACCAATCACACATAATGTCTAGTGTCACATCTTTACCATTAGGTAACATTAATCTTTTGTGAATCTAAGTGAACCAAGCTTGTTAATCAAGGGAAAATTGATATTTCATATGGGGCTTCCCTTCCAAATTTAGGGTTTTGATATTGTTACTACTCTAACTAGCAGGGGTCCTAGGAA
This sequence comes from Pinus taeda, assembly GCA_000404065.3. Taxonomy (NCBI): domain Eukaryota; kingdom Viridiplantae; phylum Streptophyta; class Pinopsida; order Pinales; family Pinaceae; genus Pinus; species Pinus taeda. Next base: position 56,729 of record APFE031517107.1, read on the forward strand.
GGGATCCTATAAAGAAACTACTAGCTCAAGGGGAAACAATGGAGTGATAACCCATTGTCACCTTAGCTAAGGATCCCTGCCCTTTGTGAAATTTCATTGATGGGAGGAGACCCGATATAAGAGCAATCACAATGATGAATAGATCAATGATTGTGGCCCTTGATGGTGTGAAGTGGTTTAAATTCTGGATCATACTCTTGTAAACTAGTCATCCACTTCGCTCTTCTGTCACCCAACTCTTGTTGGACAAACAATGATATGACTACTTTGGGACATATATAATACAATGAGTCTTCAAGAGATAGGGCTGGAAGTTCTTTACCACCTTATAGACTGTATATGCTTGCTTATTAATGGTGGGATAGTTAAGTTCAGGTGCTTGTAGGCTAGCACTCATAAAAGATATTGGTCGCTCATTATTCTGAACATCTTTCTGCATAAGCACAATGGTAAGAGAAGTGTCAGAAGTGAAGGTATATAGCATAAAATATTTGTTGAAATTTGGGTTGTATAAGGCTGGTGCTTCTGTAATAGCTTGCTTAATACAGGAAAATGATCATTTTCCCTTTTAACCCACTTGTACATTGCATCCTTCTTTACCATCTCCTGTATAGGTTTAACAATTTGAGCATAATCAAAGATGAACGTGCGGAGAAAGTTGATCTTCCCTAGGAAGGACTGCATGGATTTCTTGTTCACTAGGAAGGGAATCTACATAATAGCTTTGACCCTATTAGGCTCCACTTTGATCCCACTCTTTGTGATGATATGGCCCAAGAGGTTTCCCTCGGACACTGCAAAAATTTTCTTTTCGGGATTAAGAGATATCTCACATTTTCAACATCGCTCTAAGATTTGCTTCAAGTGGCATAGGTGGTTGGATCTATTCTTCGAAATAATCATGAAATAATCAAAATACAATATGATCTAACCAATCAATCCACGAAATACGATGTCCATCGCACACATTGAAAGGTCATACCAATATTAACTAGCCCAAAAGTTATTCTTCTAAATGTGAATGTTCCCCACTTCGTTTGAAAGGTAGTCTTAAGCCTGTCAGGCTCTGAGAACAGAACTTGTTTTTATCTAGAATAATGATGAAGAAAACAGAACATCTATGACCTTGATATTGTCTGCAGTTTTTGTTCCATAGATGGCACAGGGTAGTTGTCTTTATCTAAGGCGCAGTTGAGATTTCATAAATCTATGCACAAACATATTTGCCCGGACTTCCTCCTCACTGGGATTAGATTGGATAACCAGGTTGAATGTCGCACCTTGTAAATGATCTAAGCATCCAAAAACTTCCTTAACTCCTTTTGAGTCAGGGGCTCGCACTAGATGTACCTTTTGCAACTTTTGCTGAAAAGGCTTGGCCCCTTCCTTTATTGGGATAATGTGTTGGATTATTTGCATGTCATAAGTTTTGAGCTCATCATATGTCCATGCGAAAACATCTCGACACTGCTTGAATATGTGGATGAAGGCTTGTCGCTCTTGTGGTGTGCAACAAGTACAAAGATTAATAAACTTTGGATCCTTTTCGGTTCCAAGATTGATCTGCTCATGCCACAACGTTGAACTGTGGGTTTTGACGTTGATTGGTCCTCTAGAGCAATTTTGCAAGTCATACAACTCTCTAATGATATCGCACCCTTTGGCATGGGGTTCTCCTTGCTCGTGCAAGATGCATCTTGCAATGCTTTTTGGTGCTCGTCTTCATCAATGGCTGCATCTTTGAATACATTAATGTTTGCCATGAAATGTATTATTTTTTGTTCATCATTAAAAGTGTGTAGATTAGTGATATTACTAGGGACAGATGGTTTATAAAGAATTTCAACAAAATAAACATACCTAAGCAGTGACAATCTAGTAGCAGCATTTTCTAATGCATTTGCAGCTACATTATGCATTCTAGGAACAAATATAATGTTAAAAGCTTGGAATAGATAAATTAAATGCCATACCTCTTACTGATAGCTTTTCAAATTAGGTGATACACAATGTATATTATTATGTACCTGTCGCACGAAAATCTATTAATCACATATTGCTTCAAGAACTCTAAAATTGAGTTCAATGGTCTTCTGTAAGCCCAGGATGAGTGCTTAGTATTCCTTCGTGTTATTAGTGCACTCAAATTCCAAGCGGCTTGAGATTAGGTTTTTTCTCTGTCACGTAGGATTAAAACACAACCAGCTCCAAAGCCCTCTTATGTCTTTGAACTGTAAAAAAAAAGTCCAAATATCGTATGTACAAGAGCTACGCCCTACACTAGTACCAACACTACTACTATCTACTATACAAAGTTCATTTGCGCCAGTTGGACTAGGAAGGAGTTCCAACTGTGTGTCTGGTGCGACTAGGGAAGGCTGAGCCAGGTAGCACCCTAGGTTAGTCTTCAAGAAGCAATTGCCAAAGATTAGATCTGCTAAAGCAGTTGGCTCATTTTTCCCCTCGAAGGGTGTGATAGTGTGCTTCATGTAAGGTTTTGAATCTACCTAGATTTGGTTGTTTTTCCCTTGTACATAAGCCATACATGTGACCAACCAATAGCAAAATACCCCTGTAAATTGTTGGACTAGTATCTACTTAGCAATACACTGTATGCTTCCAGGATGTCTACAATTACTATGTTTATATATTAGTGAATGCGTTGGTCGGATGATAGACAAATAAGCACATTTCTGAGTTCCCCAATAGCATGGACAAGAGTCCTGTCCAACTGAATGATTTGTGCATTTGTCTTATCCCATTTTGCATTGATTTTCTTAGCTACAAATACTGGCGTTGCATTTACAGATGCACCGGAGTCAACTAAGCAATTGTGTACATTGTAATTAAAAATTTCAAATGTTAATAAAAACATAGGGTAGAGTGTGTTATTATTTAATGTTGACGCATTAAGAAAAGATTCCAGGGGACCAAAAGACTTACCAAATCCCTTCTACAAAGAAGCGTTGTTACTTGAGGCAGGTTGTTCAAGAGTCTGGACAAGTAGTTCCGGTTGGCACGCGATTCTTGTAAGTTCGAAGAGTGAAATATTACCGCAAGCTTTCTTCATGTCTTCGATTATGTTATAATCAAGCACGGTGGAAATTTCAAAGTGTCTTGAGGAGTAACCTTATTTGATACTTCCAGAATGGTAGGCTTTCTTTTGTTATTAGCGGAAGTCTTTTTTCACTGAAGCAATGTTTCCTTACTTTCTCTAAATGTTGACAGTCGTGTGATCTTCCTTAACACCTTTTCTTTCAATTTCTGCCTTGTCAACTCTTGTTTGAAGACCGACCCTTGGCTTCTAAACTTATATCAACTATTCTGGTTTTGAGCTCAATCCTCATTCAATGGAGGTTCTTCAACATTTTTCTTTTCAGCTGCATATACACAACTTAATGTATTCACTGCATGTACAACACTCGTAGTTTCTTTAGCTGCAACTGTTTCTTCCTCCTCTTCCACTGGCTCAGTCTAATCATCTGAAAGTACTGTATCAATGATGTGCAAAGCGAGAGCGTTCATGCTGTGATTCTATTGGGGACATCTCTTTTTCAAATGATACTCTTGATGAAATGAACAATATTGGTCCATGCCCATGCTTTCAATATTCAACACGACATTAGAGCTTTTTGCAGACTTGTCTTGTTTATTTTTGTTGTTGCTTGTGTTGGTAGCCCTTCCTAGGAAGTTGAATTCAGGGGGCTTACTACTTACAATGGTCTCACTTGGCCTTTGTTTTAACTTTGCCAACTCTTTGGACAAAGACTTAATGGTTCAGGTCAAGGTTTCAAGACTGGTAACTTATTTGTCCTTGGCCTTATTTGAGGAGCCATGAGACCTTTTTCCTGTGTCTTTGGATTCTTTTAATGGTTCATCGTCAAAAATCACTACAATTGTGCACAAGTCGTTTCAAATGCAATAACTTCTTTGTAATTTTCTCCCATAATTTCTTTCGCAGTTTTACTCACAAACTATGTGATGCTTGTTGGTAAGGAAAAAGTGTACTAACAAATGGTGATGGAGTCATGAGGTTTTGTATTTGTAGGAAAATTTTTCAATATGTGATTAAACCTCTAGTTAAAATATTTAACTTTCTCTTTCTTCTCCATCTTCAAATTACCCAGCTCTTTCAATAACATGGCAAGGGTTTTATCTATTGAATAATATCTATTGAAGCATCCCCTGATGATGGACTCACTTGGTAGTTCGAAACATTGGGCTCACTAAAACTCTATAACAGGTCATTCCTCCCATCTAAAAAGGGTTTTATCGTCGACAAACGTTTCAAGGAACAGCCTTTTAAACCCCTTCCAATTATGGATTGAGTTTGGAGGAAGACTGCAGTACCATACAAAATCTCTGCCATCTAAGGTACAGGGGAAAATTCTACATGAAACATCATCGTAACGTACCTCCAGCATTTATAGATGTACATAGAAGTTTTCCAAATGGTCCTCTGCTTTCACTTCTTTGTTAGGATCATACTTCATTAACAGTTTCTCTGGGTGCCTCTACATCTTGTGAAAAACACCCCAGAGAGCATATGGGCCCTGATACATCCAATCTAGATCTTGGTCCACCATATCTTCATATTTATGCTCCTCTACCTCATCAGAATCTAAAGGATCTTCTTCCTCCTCTTCATAACTTCCTAACCCTTGGAAAGTGTCATCTGAGAGTACAACGCCTTTTTCGTCAACACTATTAAAATATGGAGGTTGCTATGATTTATCTGCGTTTTCCACAGTCTCTACTAGCTCTTCAAGGGTGGCAAGAACCAAATCTTTGACTGTAGAAACCACTATCCCAGTAGGAGTGGTTACGTTCTTCTTTGGAAAATAAGGAAGATTGTGTACTCCACGGATCAATCCAATAACCTTTGAAAACTTATGGGTTATAGGTTGGGTGGCCCAAATCTCCTCATAAGAGATTTCACAAATTTGTCGAATACCGGGTTGGGAAGATCTGCTAAACTCAAGAATATGAGAAGGGAAGGTGTCAGGAATGTTACTTCATTCACCAAAAGAAGTATGATGAGGGTGGGTGAGGTTATCAGCCATAAAAATTGTTGGAAATACTGGGGGCGTGAATCAATATTCCTTTTCAATTGTTATTTTTACGAGTTAAATAATTTATATTTAGAACACAAAATGAACAATAGGAATAAATGCTTTTATTAATATAATCTTTACAATAAATCAGATACAATATATATAAGGCTCCAACATGTTGCCAAGCACCAACTTGGACTTTTTGTGAGGCTCCAACCTCCAGGGCACCAACCCTGTCTTGTCAAGGCACCAACCTTGGATTAGAGAGCACCAACTCCAAGGACACTAATCCTTCCAATTCTGAGGAACCAACCCCAAGGGCTCCGACCCTATAGCTTTAATTTGTCAAAAAATGTTTTGATTGTATTACACTGCTCTCAAAATCTTCTTCACCGTGTTTTGTCAATCTACAACTTCAATGCTACATCAATGACAACTCGTCTTCATATGAAGGAGTCTTCACAATTCTTCATATTGCCCAACAAAGTTTGCAAAGTTTACCTCGTGATGATTTCAACAATGCATCATGATCTTCAAGATCTGCTGATACTTATCAAAAAGATATCTGCACTAGGCCTCAATGTCTTTTCAAAACAACTCTGTTTCGACCCTATGTTCTTACTGTCACTGTAACTGCTTCGGGAGTGAAGATTTAGGAGTAACTGCTTCAAGAATGACTTCTTCAGAGGAGTCACTATCGCAGTTTCATATTGTGCATTCAATTAAAAAACAACCCCACCTTGTTCATACTTAGATAATCTTCTTAGATCTGTAGAGTGTTCTTTTGAACTCTTATCTGAAATCACTTTGAAACACTGGTCCAATCATTTCAATAAATAACCCAGTCAATCGACTGTTCGACCTTCGGTTTCCATCTTCTTTTGTTGGACCTTTCAGCTTCCTTCTTCGCTCGCTCAACGTTTCGACTTCCTTCTTTGCTCACTCGACCTTCGGCTTCCGCTTCTTCTTCCATCGGACCTTTCGACTTCCTTCTTTGCTTGCTCGACCTTTGACTTCCCGATCTTCGGCTTCCTCTGTCTCTTCGAGTTCACCAATACTCAAAAGGCACATTCATTTGGAAGAGAGGTCGAATTATGATGTCGCATATTAAAATTATATCAGAGAGGCCCTTTTTTAATATTCATCCAATATACTTATTATTTACAGAGGATTTCATAGGAGAGACCATACCCAATGCGGTCCCACATCAACGTCATCAATCGCAATCACAACTTTCGGAGGTCCTACAATCGCAACTCTTAACATCACCGATGTAACATGGCCGATATTCATACTGCCGATAAAATGGGCATGATATAATATTAAATAGTCGTCAATAGATCTGTCGGGCCCATAGCTCCATTGCAATCGGTGGCCTGTCAAGCCCACAATTCTTATCACAATCGCAGTTTTAGTGTGACATTCCTTTAAGACTTGCGATGCAAAGGTTCTGATACAGCGGATGCGATATTACAATAGGGAGTGTTATAAAGGAGCAATCGGGTCTGTAATAATATCACGATCAGAGGCTTTACCATGACAACCCTATAAGACTTGTAATGTGGCGATTGTGATATGATCTTAAGCAGTTGTTAATAAACCCGTCGGGTCCACAACCTTATATCGCAGTTAGGGGATTCAATGTGACAAGCCTTCATAACTTGTGACACGAAAATTCTGATAAGGTGGATGCGATATAACATAACAATGTATTCTAATGGAGCAGTCAGGTCTGCATATCAAATCGCAATCGGGGGTTTCTGGGTAACAACAAGGCTTCAAGACTCGTGATGCGGTGCATGCGATATTTCAATAGAGGTGTATTGTAACAAAGCCATCGGGTCCACAAAGCTCCTCTAATTTCATTGTTTTCTTCCTTTAGCACTTACTCTTGGGTATATGTGATAAGTGTTGTTGTTTTTCCCTTTAGCACCTACCTTTGGGCATATGGGATATGCTTCAATAAATTGCTTCTCCTTCTTCCAATATGCTTCTCTTTGACTTCCAATAGCTTTTCTTTGATAGCTCCTGTTCTTGACTTTTGATGGCTTCCCTGATGGCTTTTGTCCTTGGCTTCTTGCTCCTGTGACTTCTCTTCACTGTTCCACTCTTGCGATAGTTGTTGCTCCTATCACTTATCTTTCCATGACCTCTGATAACTCTGTTTATGCACCTCCGCCGATGTGTTCATCTTTGCTACTCGTGGATTTCAATGACCACTTCCACTTACGCTTTGGCTTCATGATGAACTCTTCCGATATCTCTTCTTTCACTGCTCATGTTCTTGACTTCTAATGGCTTCCAATGTCTTCCTTGATGGCTTTTCTCCTTGGCTTCTTGCTCCTGTTTCTTCACGGATCTACTCTGCTTCTCGTTGGCTTCATATCATGATTTAGTATCCAAGAATATTTCCATATTGACATCAATGACAATCTAGATCAACAATATCCCCCTTTGTCATTGATGGTAATATTATTCTTCTCTCCCCCTTTGACATCAATGGTAAAGGAGTGCTCAGGGACTCCCCTTGTCGAATTGATCCCCCTATCAAACTACTTCTGTTCTTTATGAATAGTAGATCTTCATGGGTATGTTACTCCCCCTGTGATAAGCCCCATAAATGGGTAATTATATGGGCTCATTCGGCCTCTTATTTCGACTTAATCCACCATTCTCACTTGTTTGTTGCATGTTTTTGAATATATATATGCTAATAGAGTGAATTGGGTTAGTCACTTTGCCATGTAGTTTAATGAATGTTTTATGCAGATTTTTTGGACAATTTTGGACAAAGTCAAGGAATTTATGAGCAAATAGCAGCCAAAACTCGAGGAAATCAGGGAAGAGGATTTGTGGGGGGGTGTCTCCTTCATTTATGACCCCTTTCCTCGAATCCTCCATCAGCAACTCGGAACACAAAGGTCCACATTGATGATTCTAAGGGGCAGCTGAGCAAGTAAAGTAGGACTGTTTTTTATCTTCAGTTCTGGGAAGACGAGTTCCTTGATTTTAGGAGGACTGTTGGAGGTCCCCATTTGTATAAATAAGGAGACTTAGAGCCGTAGTAGGTTAGCTAGTTATTAGTATATTTTCGCACCTTTTTGCAACATTGTGTTCAGCTTATTTTTGAGTTCCTTTTTTAGAACAATTTATGTAATGTAACTGCTATTTTTGATAATGAAGATGAAACAGTTTTTGAGCCATCACTGATCTATTTTAGAGGGATGAATCTCTTGGGTTAGGGCCCAACCCAAGCTACCTAGCACCTCCTACTGTGTACTTATACGTTTTTTCTTCAATTCATGAGTTAATTCCTGTCGCATAGATTCATTTTACTTTGTTAAATTAGGTTGCTTTTGATGGTTAGTATAGTTGTTTTTGTTTCAAGTTTTTTAATTAAGTTACTACAGTGACAGAATAAGATTCAAAAATGCCAACAGCAGGCCCTGATATCCTTCTCCCTTCCTGGGACAATGATTTGAGGTCAAGGGACTACTGCTGCCACCAAAAACACAGTTTGTGCTCTTCCATGCAACTGCTAGTGTGATAACTTGATTTGGGAAAGCTGATATTGGTTTAGATTTAGTTGCTTAGATAATTTCCCATTATTTTTCCATAGATCTCTCTGCATGCCTTTCTGTTCATTGGTTAATGTTCAACATTTTCTGTTTGTAGGTCAGAAATTAGGTCAAGCTAGACAAAATTATGCTTTCATGGTATAATTAGTTCTTGCTTTGGTCAGTTTTCATAAATAAATTTGTAGATCTCTTGCAAGACATCTTAGCTCACCATACACCCATAGAACAACTAGCACCAATCCCCCTCTCACATATTTCCCAACTCATTCGCAACATTTCGCCAATCTGCCCTAATTTCTACATTTTTTTTCCATAAAGTTGCTTTCTTACCATTTGAACAAATCCAACCATCACGTTCATTCTTGATCTTCCTTGAGAAGTTCTAGACACCTCAACACCTTCATCTAGTCTTCAATGATCCAAAAGAACCTATAGGTGAACCTCCACAGATATACAAAGATCCTATAACAGAAGAAGAGCAAGAAACCATTCCTCCTGAGACCATGGCTAAAAACGGAAATGTTAGAAGAAATGGGGAAAGAATAGAGGGTTCCTTTCCTATCCGGGAGACCAACGGGGACACTAAAATGAAAAACATGTCCTTTAGCCTTACCTCACTTCCATGGATTGACTATTGAAGATCCTGATACCTTCTTGTTTGAATTTGTTGTTCTCAGTCGAACTTATGACTATGTAGAAGATGAGTAGAAGTTGAAACTCTTTCCTTCTACCCTTAAGGATGCAGCTTTGTGATGATTCATGGGGTTACCTGGAAACAACATCACAAGTTGGGCTCAGATGCAGCAAGCCTTTAACAACAAATACCGGGACTACTGTAGATTAAAGGATACCAAGGAAGAAATCTTCCGAATGACCATGGGAAGTGATGAGTCCTTAGAAGACTATGAAGAGAGGTTTCAACTTAGCTATAAAAGGGCCAGGTGCACACTTGACCCCGAATCTCTGAATTTGGTCCTGCTCAAAGGAGTCCCTGAAGATCTTCTAGATACCCTCCATTTGTTGGGAAACCATTCTAGGTTAGCCAGAAATAAAGGTAGGGGAAGTCAACCTTTAGCCAGTACATCCTCATCCATTTCATCCCTTAGAAGTGAATTTGAGAATCAGCTGGAAGATTTCAAGAGCGAGATGAGGCAGAATCTTGCCATGCAAATGGATACCTTGCATATCAAAAGGAAACAAGAGGAAGCTGAGAGGGCTTTGGCCATATTTTGTCCTAGGTGCACTAGAAGGCACCCTCAGAACGAATGTCCATTAAACTCTATAGAAGTGTGTTCAGTCTATGAAGAAGACCATCCTACGAATCAATGCCCTTCCTTGCCCGGACTTAAAGTTGCATATCAGAGGGGTGAAGGAGCCACTGAACCACTCTATTTCATTAACCAAAGGAGGCCACATGGGCCTAGACTTTACCAACAGGGAATGCAAGGGACATCCCAGACCTATTACAACGCCAATCAAGCCACTTCCATGCCTTCTTGGGGTCCCCCTGTTCATCCTTCTTGGTCCACACCCCCTCCTTGGTCATATCCATCTCAATACCATTTTCAGCTAGTTGCTCATTCGTTTCACTCTTATGCTCAGCCATAGCCTCAATGGAATGCACGACATCAGGGGTGGAGGCCCCAGTACAACTCTCCTCCCGCTCTTTTGCCTCCACCACCTATTCAACCACAACCATTGCCTCTTGCTCCACCAAGGCAACCTCAAATACCTGCTCAACCAAACCCAAACCCCAATAACAGATAGACCCAACAGGTATATAGTGGAGAAACATCATGCCCGACCTATGCTGTGGAGATTCAAGAGATTAACCTATGATCTGGAAAGGTTCTCCCAGATAACCAACCTCCCCCTAAGGAGGATGAGGAAAAACAGGAAAGTGAACCAAAGGCCATTCCACCCTTTCCTAAAAGATTAACTAGAACCACACAACCGACCCCAGAAGAAACTGAACTTCTGGAAGAATTAAAACAGTTATGTGTAAAGATACCACTTCTCCAAGCCATAAAGGATGTGCCTATATACAACAAAATGATCAAGGAGAAATGCTCCAGGCACCTAGGCAGGCGCAGGAAAGATGCTCCAACCATCAATGTCATAGGACAACTGTCTGACCTAATGTTGGGACAGGTGATCTATCCGAAATATCTAGATCCTGGAAGTCCTGTAGTCGATGTCCACATCAATGGCACCGTAATTCCCCATACCCTGATTGATCTAGGGGCTGCCATTAATGTGATGACCAAGGACACTATGCTCAAGCTCAACTTTCAGGGCTCCCTGAGAAAGACCACAACCGTACTACAGTTAGCAACCGCTCCACCGTGACCCCTGAGGGGATTGTGGAAGATGTAATGGTCTCCCTCGATTCTTGGGAGTACCCTACTGATTTCCTAGTTCTCCAACCAAAGGCAAAGCTCACTGGGTATCCTCTCATCTTGGGAAGACCTTGGTTGGCTACTGCAGATGCCTACATCAGTTGTCGAGCTAGGAACATGACAATCAAGAATGGGCATAAGTCTAAGCAGCTAGTCCTATATCCTCCTACCCAAACTTTGTTAGAACATGATTTACCTCTCTGGTCGGAGGAGGATGATGAGGATGAAGTCTATTCCGCACCATTGTGTATAGTAGAAGCTACAGTGGGGGGCCCACAAACCGAAGATGATCTTATTGAAAACTTGACTCAAAATACACCCCCCAGTGTGCTGCCATTAGAAGAGCTAGTGGAAAAAACCCAAGCCAATCCCTTAGTTGATCTCTGTGTGGCTGATCTGACCTCTCTCCGAGTTAAAAATGTGGAATTTGGCTCAAAAAGAACCTTGAAGATCAACTCATCCCTATCCACCTCTCAGGAGAAAGAACTGTGTAGCTTATTGAAAAACCACTCGGATGCTTTTTCTTGGAGCTATAAGGAGATGAAGGGAGTCCACCCTTCAGTCTGTACTCATCACATTTACATTAAAGAAGATTGTAAACCAGTCAGGAAGCCTCAAAGGAGGATGAATCCAACCCTTAAAGACATTGTCAAAGAAGAACTGCAAAAGTTGCTGGATGCAGGATTCATCTACCCTATCTCTGATAGTGAATGGGTCTCTGCTTTAGTGCTAGTGCCAAAGAAAAATGGGAAGTGGAAAATCTGTGTCGATTATCGAGAACTAAACAAGGCCACCAAGAAGGACCATTTCCCTTTGCCTTTCATAGACCAAGTGTTAGATGGCCTAGCGAGGAAGAAGTTTTCTCCTTCGTAGATGGGTTTAGCGGGTACAACCAGATCCAAATCAGCCTGGAAGACCAAGATAAGACCACTTTCACTTATCCTTGGGGTACCTTTGCATACTGGGTCCTTCCTTTTAGGTTGTGCAATGCTCCTGCCACTTTCCAGAGAGCAGTACTAGGTATATTTGCTGAACTGGTTCATGATTCAGTGGAAATATATATGGATGAATTTACCCCTTATGGTTCTAACTTACAAGAAGCTTTGACTAACCTGGGAAACGTTTTAGCCAAGTGCATTGAAATGAACCTGTCCCTCAGTCCTGAAAAATGCGAATTCCTGATGACTGGAGGGACCATGCTAGGTCATACAATTTCTCAGCAAGGATTACAGGTGGATTCCAACAAAATTGCCATCATCCAAAGGGTCCCACCTCCTCAAAAGGTAAGAGATGTTTGGAGTTTCCTAGGCTTAGCAGGGTATTATAGAAGATTCATTAAGGATTTCAGTAAAGCTAGCCTCTCCATTGTTTGGTCTTTTGGGGAAAGATGCTAAGTTCATATGGACTGACAACTGTCAAGAGGCTCTGGATACCTTGAAAAGTAAACTGATGACTGCCCCAATTTTGAGAGGTCCAAACTGGGCCCTATCTTTCCACATTCATACAGATGCCTCGAACAAAGCGATAGGAGCAGACTTAGGGAAAGTTGATGAGAAGCTGCCTTATGCTATATATTTTGTAAGTAAAAACTTGTCCAAGGCATAATTAAACTACACTGTAACCGAAAAAGAGCTCCTAACTGTAGTAAATTCCCTAAATAAGTTCAGACACTACATCATGGGCTATCAAACATTCGTACACTCAGATCATGTTGCAATTAGGTAGTTAATGAACAAACCAGATGTAAATGCTCATATTATTAGATGTTTACTTTTATTGCAACAATTTGATCTAACCAATGTTGATAAGCCGAGTAAGGAAAATGTTGTTGTTGATTTTCTGTCTAGATTAGATCTGCCTGCAGCTGAAGAAGGAATGGTGGATGATCAAATGCTAGATGAACACCTATTTGTTATCTCAGTACTCTCTCCATGGTTTGCTGATATAGCAAATTACTTAGTTTCAACAGAGTTTCTGCCACACCTGTCCACAAAAGAGAAAAGCAAGATCATGAGGAAAAGTGCTCCATTCACCTGGATTGGGGGAAATCTCTTCAAACTTGGCCCAGATCAGATTTTGAGACGATGTGTTGGGGAGGAGGAAGCTTTTGACATTCTTCTAACCTATCATGATGGGCCCTGTGGGGGCCATTTTGCAGCAAAGAAGACCGCCTTCAAAATTCTGCAAGCAGGTTACTATTGGTCCACTCTTCATTAAGATGTCAGGAGATATATCAGCTAATGTGACTGATGTCAAAGAATGGGGAAACCTACTACAAAGGATGAGATGCCCCTACAACCTCAAGTGACTTTCGAGTCATTTGAGAATTGGAGCATGGACTTTATGGGTCCTATCAACCCTCCTTCAAGCAGAAATTTTACATCATTGTGTGCACTGATTATCTGACAAAATGGGCAGAAACAAAGGCGATCAAGGTAGCAACAAAAGAAAAAGTAGCTGAGCTTTTGAGGAAGAATATATTCTACAAGTTTGGATATCCAAGAGAATTAGTCACAGATCAAGGGAGTCAGTTTACATCCAATTTGATTGAAGACTTGCTCACACACTACAAAATTAAGCACTGAACTTCCACTCCTTATCATCTGCAAGCGAATGGATAGGTGGAAGTGACTAATAGAGCTTTGGAAGGAATTTTGACTAAGGTAGTGAGCAGTAGCAAAAAGGATTGGGTAGATTGATTGGTTGAGGCCACCCGGGCCTATAATACCACATGTAAAACCACCACAGGGTTCACACCCTACAAGCTGGTCTATGGGAAGAAGGCTTTGTTGTAAATAGAATTTGAATATAACACCTTAAGGATGGCAGCTCAGCTGGACCTAGATCTCAGCCATGCACAAAAGGAAAGGTTACTTCAGCGAAATGGATTGGATGAATAGAGATTGTAGGCCCTTCTCCACTCAGAGGTAGTCCAACTTCAAAGGAAAATATGGCATGACAGACACCTCAAAGAAAAACAATTCCAAGAAGGAGATTGGGCGCTGATGTATGATTGAAGATATAAAGATTTCAAGGGAAAACTGAGGACAAGATGGATGGAACTATACACAGTAGAAAAATGCAATGACAATGGTTCAGTTCTGATTCGGACCATCGACGAAGAAGCCATCCCCATGCTCGTCAATGGGCATAGGTTGAAGATCTACAGGAAGCCCCTCTCCAAGTAGTAATTCATTGAAAATATGAGTAAAACAATGTTGGTAGTGGAGCAGGTCTTTGTCTCCACTCCACCCACACTTTAAACACACAAAAAAAACAAAACAAAAAAAAAAAGAAAAAAAAAAAGAAAGAAAAAAAACAGAAAAAAGAGAATAAAATATCCCTGTGTGAAAACCTCCTGGAGGTGCCCAGGGTAGGCAGTGAGGGTGAAAACCTCCTGGAGGTGCCCCAACTGTCTCAAAAAAAAATGAGAGAAAAAATGAAAAAAGAAAAAACAGAGAAAAAAACAAAAAAACTAACTTTTTTAGAATGCATTGCAGATTGCAGGAGGGTTAAAGAAGAAAAAATGACATGGTCAGGCTTAATACACCCTTGGTAGCTCATTTCTCCATCGCCATTGTCTTTTCCCAGGCCTTGGTCTCACTTGTTCTGGAAATTTTGCATCATCGTAAGTTAAGGGAAGCTATCGAAATTGAAAGAAGACCTAACAATCTCAACAGAGATGATCGCTGGAAGGTAAGTAGATGTTGGATCCCTGCCCTGTCTTCTTAGTGTTTCTTCCTTCCCCCCCCCCCCCCCCCCCCCCTCCCCCCGCCCCTGTGTTCTTCTGGTGTGCTTTCTTCTTTCCCCCTGATGCCTTATGTTTCTTCCTTTTCCTCCTTGATCTAGGGTTTCCCAGTTTTTTTTTTTTTCCCTGTCCTTCTCCTCCTGCATCTCTTTGTCGCTCTTCCTGATTGATCCCTTTCGTTAGTGTTCATATAGTATATTCTTATCTATTATATATGGATATATATCGCTCGCAAATTTATATTCCTTCCTATATAATTAGTTCCCGCTTTATTTATTTAAGATTATTATTATTAGTAGTATCATTCTACTTAATGCATTTCATATATATATATA